>OZ025240.1:25519535-25629535 GCA_964019155.1 Osedax fenrisi | reverse complement strand
TATAACATAACTATAACTATAGAATATTGTTTACTTGCCATTGTGTATATATAGTAAATATACAGAGGTGATTTTGTTGTTTAAAATCTTGTTTAAACTATTAATTTTAGTTTAAATATAATTATAAAAAGAGAACATATAGTAATTATCTTATTAATGTATTCATATATATAAATATATATATATATATATATATATATATATATATGTTTATGTTTGTTTATTAGTTATATAACACAAATAGCTCTTTAATAATATATAATTATACTATCAGTAGTTTAAATTGTTCCTATATATATAATATATAAAAATAATATTTAACACCTTTTTAATATAATCTTCAGATTTTATATTTGATATATCTTAAACTTTTGTATACACCACACGGGAAAATACCTTAATAATATTGTAAGATACATTATTTAATTATAAATTGATATACGTTGTTAGAGCCGCGTGTTTAGTACCGAACGTTTTCACGATTATGATATATTATATTATAATATATTATATTATATTATATTATATTATATTATCATGTATTATATGTGGTTATTATTAATAAAGTATCAAGTACGGTATATTATAAATAATATAAAAAAATAATGTGTTTATGTTAATATTTAAAAACATTGTCAATAACACTATTCATAATAATATATCAATAGTGTTAATACCAAATTTAAAAGATTGTTATTACCAATGTTGATATTAATATTTATATAGTATTATTTTCATTAGTATTTATTGGAATTTAAATATTTAGAATATTTCATGAAAAGCGAGAATCATTCATATGTGTTTTGTATAATACAGTTTCTAATTGTATCTAACCGTATTATACAAGTTCATAATTATAATATATATATAAATACTGCTATAATTATATAATGCTTTTGGTATTAATGTATATATATATATAATATTTATTATGAATTATTATATTAAAATATATAAAGTATACATACAATTAATGGTTCTATATATTAGATTATAAATTATAATTTATTATATGTTTGTTTATAATATATTAAGTTATTGATTAATAACTTTATAGAAGTATAGTCCTAGGTTTAATGTATTTCTATGTATACTATAGTTCTAGGTAGGGAAAAGTCCCCGATTACCGACCCCATCTCGTATCTCAGTAACTATAAGAGATATCAAAAAATAATATATACACGAACTGTTAGTAATTTCAAGATAAATATGAATAAGTATTTTGTTTTATAAATATTCAATCCTACAATTGTTATTTGATAAAATGTACTATTCTGTTTTTACTTTTTAAATATTGAATAATAACTTTTTTTAAATCATTGTAAATACTTTATTAATTAAAAGAAAACGTAATACTGCGCATAATATTGTAGAACGATAAAATGTTTATAACTATTATAAAAATAATTTAATTTGAATAACTATTAACGAATATATCTTAATTATAGCAACCCATATGATTTTCCTATTACCGACCCCCTAAATGACCCTAATACCGACCCCATATGATTTATAATATCCAATATATATCCGCAATTTACTTTAAAATATGTCGTAAGTTGTTTGTGTATCATTGATTTATATTTAGGATTCATGATTCCAGTTCATTATATACATACTGATTAATAACTAAATATTAAATAATAATATACACTATTTTAATATAATTTCTATAAAGTTTAAATTTAAATTTAATATTACTATTAAAACATAAATTCAATACAAAATAAATTGCGTGAATGTTATAATTAATTATATTTATATAGGCTTTTATATTTATGTACCTATATCTACTATTTTTATTGAATATTATAATACTACAATTATTTATATCACGATTATTTTAGGGGGTCGGTAATAGGAGAATGGGGTCGGTATTAGGTACATATATCCGATTACCGACCCCCCTGTTTATTATTGTAAATATAATTATATTAACAATTTAATTGATATAAGTTATTACTAATAATCATTTATGGGTCGGTAATCGGATAATTTCCCCTATACTGTAGTTATAGGTCAACGTAGTTCTAGGTATACTATAGTTCTAGGAATACTACAATTCTAGAATATCGTATTACATGTCCAACGTCTAAAGAGTACTTTATTATTATTCTTAATTTTAAATCTGAAGTTTAGATATAAGTACGAAATAGACAGGAAAACATATTCAGACGATATATTTATAATTGAAAAATATTCAGTAAATATGAAAAGGAATTCTTTGTCATGCTTTCACGCTTAAGCGTACCAGTACCACCTGGGGATAGGTTTGTTTTTATTTGTTATCAAACACATTATGTTAAGCAAATGTGATTATTTATATTTAAAATTATGTGATATATATATAATCAAAAGTATTAATACTAATTAGTAGTGCTTCTATTGTGCATTATACATATTCCTGCAAACAAAACCATGAGAAATACATAAGATATTGAGTACATTTTAATAATGTAGGTATATATATATAATATACTTACCATTACAGTTTATACATGTAGATATTTAATATATATATTGTAATATATATATATATATATATATATATATATTATCGATCTAGTTAGTAACATATTTGTATTTCATACTCAATCGCAAAAGTTATCCACTTCTAGTATACTCATTTTTTATAATTAAAAAATAAATAAATAAATATAATATATATACTTTAGAAGCTTATATCTTATTTAGGAATTTATTAATGATAACTCATTAATAAAAGTTGCTCAACAGAAATCAACAGCTCAGCATTTCGTAACACAACAGAAATCAACAGCTCGGACGCAACTGGTTAATAAATGGATATATTTAACCATGGATTGATAATAAAATTAAAAAAATGATGTATAAATAAGATATTTTATATACAAAATGTAGTAATAATGATAACTCATTTATAAATAAATAATTTACTAAATAAAACAAATAAATATTCTTTTTCTAAAAATAATACCAGTGAAACATATACTGACAATAATTTTAATAAATATTTTTGTAATGTTGGTATTCATTTAGCAACAAATTTAACATCTGATAATAGTGCAGATAATTATAATTATTATATTACCTCCTCTTTATTTCTTACTTTATGAATATTACAAATGAAATGAAATTAACATATAGTATACTTTTGAGGACTTATATTATACTAATTCTATTCTTAAAAAAATATAGTAGATCTTATATCAGTTCCTTTATCTATATTATATAATTATAACAATATTAATTGTTTTAATACATGTTTTAGTGGTGGTTACTTTTCTTAATAATTTTAGTGGTGATTATTTTATAATAGCTAAAGTAATTCCAATATATATATATAGGGAATAAAAGATAATATTGAGAATTATAGACCGATATATATTTTACCTATTTCATCTAAAATATTTGAAAAGTTAATAAAGACTAGAATTAATTCATTTATTGAAAAAATAATATTATAAATAATATATAATTTTAGTCTCGTTCGTTAATAGTATGTATACTATAACTAAGAATATACAAATAACATCATATCATCACTGTATTCATCATAATCATCATCATCATCATATAATGTACAGATAATTGAGAGGGGTACCTTATAAAATATATAAAATAAAATAATTGTTTCGTATAGAACATAATAATATCATAGGAAGTATTCCATGACTATGGTTAGCATATATATATATATATATATATATATATATATATATATATATATATATATATACTAGATGACCGGGGCCCGGCTTCGCCCGTGTTCGATCGTGAGGTTCACTTGGTTATGTAATGCATCTAGGTATATAGGTATATAGTATACATATATATGTAATGCAACTAAAAAAAGTATATGCATTTATAGGCTCACTCGGGAAGTAATGCGGATAAAAAAAACCTACGAATATTAAAACTTAACCCAACCTATCCGAAACAATGACGATAACTAAAACTAAAAATATCAATAAAAACATACACACACATATCACTATACTTGTATAGGTTTACTCGGTAAGTAATGCAGCTAAAAAAACCACCAATATTATAACGTAATTCAATCTAACCACAACTGTGAAAATAACAATATAAATAAATATTATTTTATAGACTCACTCGGGAAGTAATGCAGCTAAAAAAAACCACCAATATTAAAACTTAATCCAATTAACAACAACAATGAAAATAACTAATACTCCAAATATCAATGACAACACACACATATATCACTATACTTTTATAGGCTCACTCTGAAAGTAGTGCAGCTAAAAAAACCTACACAAATTAAAACTTAACCCAACCTAACCACAACTGTGAAAATAACAATATAAATGAATATGCTTTTATAGGCTCACTCTGGAAGTAATGCAGCTAAAAAAAACATACACAAATTAAAACTTAACCCAACCTAACCACAACTGTGAAAATAACAATATAAATGAATATGCTTTTATAGGCTCACTCGGGAAGTAATGCAGCTAAAAAAAATCTACCAATATTAAAACTTAACCCAAGCTAAACACAACAGTGACAATAAATATAACTAAAAATATAAATTACCACATACACACACATATATATATATATATATATATATATATATATATATATATATATATATATACTAGGGTGGGTGGCCGGCGTTGCCCGTGAATGAGAGTATTTTAGGTGTGGGTGTAATGGGTTAGTTGAGACAATTGGGTCTTTTTTATATTTTTATATAATGTTTTCTATTATTCAGTGGGCCGTTATTTATCTTTTTTTTATTTTAATGAAAAAAAAACAATGATAATTTCATAATGTATTTATTAAAACAAAACTTCGCATTTTAAGTTGAGTATTAAGTCACGAAACTTAAGTTTGTCCGTGTGGAATAAAAAGGCAATTTCATCCGCGTCAACTGGTGCATTGAATCGACCACGATGCTCTCCAGCTGGTACTGCCTTATCGACGATTCGTAGATTGTATTCTGGCACTTCTTGGTCGAGTACGTTTGAATAAACGTGAACATATGCGTTTACACGTTGTAGGCATTCCATGAAAATAACAATATAAATAAATATGCTTTTATAGGCTCACTCGGGAAGTAATGCAGCTAAAAAAAACTTACACAAATTAAAACGTAACCCAACCTAATCACAACAGTAAAAATATACTTGTATAGGTTCACTCTGGAAGTAATGCAGCTAAAATAAACCTACACAAATTAAAACGTAACCCAACCTAACCACAACAGTGAAAATAACAATATAAATAAATATACTTGTATAGGCTAACTCGGGAAGTAATGTAGCTAAAAAAACCCTACACAAATTAAAACTTAACCCAACCTAACCACAACTGTTAAAATAACAATATAAATAAATATGATTTTATAGGCTCACTCGGAAGTAATGCAGCTAAAAAAAACCTACACAAATTAAAACTTAACCCAACCTAACCACAACTGTTAAAATAACAATATAAATAAATATGCTTTTATAGGGATCACTCGGGAAGTAATGCAGCTAAAAAAAACCTACACAAATTAAAAATTAACCCAACCTAACCACAACTGTTAAAATAACAATATAAATAAATATGATTTTATAGGTTCACTCGGGAAGTAATGCAGCTTAAAAAACTTACAATAATTAAAACTTAACCCAACCTAACCACAACTGTGAAAATAACAATATAAATAAATATGCTATTATAAACTCACTCAGGAAGTAATGCAGCTAAAAAAAACCTACACAAATTAAAACTTAACCCAACCTAACCACAACAGTGAAAATATACTTTTATAGGCTATTCGGGAAGTAATGCAGCTAAAAAAAACCTACACAAATTAAAACTTAACCCAACCTAACCACAACTGTTAAAATATACTTGTATAGGCTCACTCAGGAAGTAATGCAGCTAAAAAAAAACTACAAAAATTAAAACTTAACCGAACCTAACCACAACTGTGAAAATAACAATATAAATAAATATGCTTTTATAGGGATCACTCGGGAAGTAATGCAGCTAAAAAAAACCTACAAAAATTAAAACTTAACCCAACCTAACCACAACTGTGAAAATATACTTGTATAGGCTCACTCGGGAAGTAATGCAGCTAAAAAAAACCTACTAATATTAAAACGTAACCCAACCTAACTACAACTGTGAAAATAACAATATAAATGAATATGCTTTTATAGGTTAACTCGTGAAGTAATGCAGCTAAAAAAAACTTACACAAATTAAAACTTAACCCAACCTAATCACAACTGTGAAAATAACAATATAAATGAATATACTTTTATAGGCTCACACGGAAAGTAATGCAGCTAAAAAAAAGCTACCAATATTAAAACTTAACCCAACCTAAACACAACAGTGACAATAAATATAACTAAAAATATTTTTTTATAAATCTATATTTTTTCTTTGACCATATAATGATGACATTTGGCGAAATATTAAAACAGAAATGGAAACCCTATTATTCATATTTTAATGATTTTTCTGATTTTATTACATGTATTTTCGTACTCCTAATCTGATGAATCCATAATTTATACGAAAATATTACCGGAATTCGGTCAAATAGACTATTCTAATATCATGTATTTTTCACTTTTTCGGCCGTAGCTCGAAGAATATTAAACATAAGAAGTCCCAATTTATAAAATTATATTCTATTTTAATTATCTATTTAATAAAGTTAAAATTATTGAAATTGAATAATTATTGTAGATTTTGATTTTTTACATCACCGTATCGTATCACCTATGTTTAATAATTTATTTTTACATGGCGTAGATAGGAAATAATTAATATAAACTCGATTTTACTCGTTCTGGAAGTTCACCTCAATAATACGGGTAAATAAATTCCGATGCACTTGTTTTTATTTAGATATTCAAACCGGAAGTACCATTTCGTAAATCTACGTAATGTATTCGAAATTAAAGAAACTCATTTTTACGAAATTATTTACGATAAAATTCTCCACGATAATGTTTGTTATTAAAAATTTGCTTCGAATTTAAATTTTTCGATTACGTAAATCGATCAAAAAATGACACTATTTAACGATTATTGGTATCGCGTGAATACATATTCAAAAAAGTAAATAATTCATGTTACCCCCGCTGCACCACTTTATCTCCCGACGTTTTCGTTACGTTTTCCTTACGGCGAATTTTAATTATTTGAATTTATATAAAATATAAAATATAAAATTTTAACGATAAAAACCCAAATTACTACCAGAAATATTGCCCGTATATGAAAATGAGTGTGCGCATACTACGTATTCCTAAATAAATTTCGGGTAGCTAACCTCATATATATATACATTGGCAAAACAAAATTTCAAATCGAGCATTAATGCTAATAAAGCAAATACTTATTTGAATTTAAGTATAAACTTTGTTGAGATTGTTGACGGTAAAAGACTTTTATGGGAAAGAGATTTTGAAAAATTTTGAAAAAAAATCACACCTCAATTTAACAAAATTATTTTCATATCCGTTAACGTCGATGTGGGGACGGCTCGGCCTGCGGCCTCGGCGTACTAGCCCGCCGCGCACTATCTACATTAAAGTATGTTTAGAGAAATATATATATATAGATATGATTTATAAATGTATGTGTATATGAGGACAATTTTATGTATATTAAAATTATTAAAATTATTTATGTATATTTTATGTATATTTAAATATATTAAAATAATAATATATTGTCTTGTTCCATATATCCATTATATAATGTTGATATAATTTTGTAATGCTATGCAACAGTCCGGTAATGCTCCAGTAATATTAATATTATTACTTTTCGATTCCGCATCACTGTTTTAATATCTGTTAATATGTATCAATTATTGTTAATATTAATTATTGATGGTATATATATACTAATGTTATTACTTCAACTGAATAATTAATTTTAAATAACATTTATGTTTTATAATCATACTAACAATTCTCTATTTTTAATTACTCTGTGATTATTTTCATTTCTAAAAAATATAATTGTAATTTAAACTTTTATTTAATCTTTTTTATTTCATAATTAAATAATTAAAAAAAATATATAATACAGTTTACTAAATATATATTTTTTATATATATATATATATATAATACTAATAATACTAATGTTAATACTAATATAATAGCTAGTCTTTACACATATATATAATAACTGTTGGTCTTATAGAGATATCATCCGGGCAGTAAATATATTTGAGAAAAAATAATTTAAAAAAAAACTTAATATTATCATTATTCCATAACATATTTAATGTTAAATATAAATAATCATAGAGTATTGGGAATATTACAAATTTAGCCTAAGCATTTATTTTGTAAAATATACATGTATGCAATATTACTTATATATGTATTGCTTCATATAAAGGATAACTAATATTGATGAAAATATATCATAATATATTTTTAATATTGAATTACGTAATTATTTATATTTAAGTTTATTAATAATAAATAAGGATTAATATAGCTTCTGTTTAATAATTATAATATGAGAACGCCACTAACGTCCATTTCATAAATATATATATATATATATATATATATATATATATATTTAGAAATATAATAAAAGAAGATTGTATAATTAGCATATCATTAATATAAATATTTATATTATATTTTATACTAAATTGATATCATAATTTATAATATGTTTTATCAATATTAAGTAGTAATTTAATATTTATTAAATATGCCATTAACATTTTAAGTGTATTATTTATGTTTTATTTCTAATAACTAAATCTATATCTTCATCAGTTAATAACAAAGTATTATCATCAACGGATAATGTTAATTTACGTTTGTTAAAAGTTTATAAAATCAATAATGTACAATACAAATAAAATATCAACTAATATCGAACCTCAGGAAATTACACAATTGGAAGAATATCAGATTTTCTTTTTTAAAATAAACATTTATTTATGGAAATTATGTATTAAGGTTCTATTAAATTATGCACCACGTATATCAAAATATATAATGTATTTAGTAATTGGTTATGGTTTAATAAGTAAACAGCTTCACATAAAGCTATTAGTATAGTAAAACAAGTGTTGTTATTACTAGTTTAAAAATAATTAAAATCAATAATTGCATAGAAATCTATTTTTTCCAGCTAATTCTACTTGACCTATCATATTATGTTGATAACCTTGAACATAATATAATAATATGGCGACTTTCTATAAATGTATATTAGGTATTCAAATTATTCAAATAATTTATTTCATACATTATAATTCATAACCTAACTATTATGATAAATATATTTGTCTTTCCTCTTTCTAAGATTAACTAATTATATCCGCTTTATTGTTGATCTAAATAAGAACTTCCCAGATATCAACTACCATATTTTGCTGATATTATTCATCTGTTTTTTCCCGTATAAATTCCTATATTACTAATAAGTTGTTAAATAATTCCTCAAATATTACTGTACCATTATTATTATTACTCCTTACCATTATTCCAAAAACTTATGAGTTATCATTGATGAAAAATTATTCTTTAAAAATCACATATCACCAATTAAAAAATTATCCTACTTTCATCTATTCAGAATAAAAAAATACTGACGTCATAAAACATCTTGACCACTCTTCTACAATATAATTCCAATGTGCATCAATCATCTCTTATATATAAGCCATATATGGCTAACCTTTTCCTTCAGGTGTATACTTCGTATTATATACATTAATCATATATCAATATATTCTTTTATTATGATTAATTTTAGAGGGTAGATGTAGAAGTTAAGAAGTAGTAGAACGGAGAGAAAGGGTATGAGTGGAAATATAGATTAAGGAATATATATATTCAGATCGTTTATGGTGAAGAGAGTAATGAGTTAGTAAAAAAACTTTAAATATTATTCCACATTTTATTGGTAGCCAATGCAATATCTTTAAATATGGAGAAATATGTATTTGAGAAAAGCGATACATTTTGAAAATCATCGTACTAACGTATTCTGTAGTATTTGTATTTTTTAATTTGATAGCCAGGTAAGGAAAAAAGATTAATGCAGTAATCAAAAAGCGGTAATTAAAAGATGAGGTTAGAGTTAAAGAAATACTTAGGGAGATGGAGTTACGGATTATACGGAAATAGTGAAGATGTAAGTTGTACATGAAGTAGTACATGAAGTAGTATTACTACCTAACAGAGTAACAATTGACAGGTAGAAGTAGTAAGTGAATTGTATCATTTATTTATGTTTAGGCAGTTTAGTATCACCCCATGCCATTCAACGTGAAATGTACAATATGGACATACGAATTGATAAAGCTAACACTTAATATTGTAGTTGAATCAGTCCAATAAGAATACATATACGATACATATTATGAAGCTAACACACAAGTATAACTTACATTACTGATTTACTCATTTGTTTAAAGAAATTTGGTCGGTAAGATAACTTACCCGTTGACAATATGTTTGGAAATAATATAGGTATACCTCATTATAGTGACGAAGATATGGATATATTTGTATATGCGATAATAACAAAGACGAGTGAGGTAATTATATTAGTATTATATACGGTAGATAGAGAAACTGGTAATAGTAAAAAGGATATAGATAAGATATAGAATTATAAAATATGTTAGTGTATAACAAATTGTACAATGAAGAATACAATTAGTAAATTAAAACAAATACAATTATATATTCGGCGAAATTAGTTGGAAAGTGGATGAAAAGTGAAGTATTCGTCTGCATATACACGTCTATATATTATTTGCATATACACTGAGTGATATATTAGATTATAGTATTCTATAGGAGGGTAACAAATAACAATAATTTAAAAAAGTAGAGTAAACTCTACACTTAAGTGTAGGGATATTTAAAAATTGAGGATTTTTTTAATTATGAGATATATATATATAACATTTGATATCGATCCTAATTTTAAATCCTAGTTATGTGATATGAAATTATGTATTTATAAATAAATTTATAAAAAAAATTATATTTATATATATATATTAATTTACACAAAATAAAAACTATTAGAAATTTGTACCTGATAATATTTGGTAAGCTCCTTTTTAAATCTACATTCCTATCTCGCATTGAGTACTATACTTCTTTATACGGACTTCATTTATATTCTATACATTATATAAAAATAATGCTACGGTCTTCTGTATGCTTACTACTTCGTATAAAATTATTTGATAACTATTGTTCTTCCGGTAACTTATATGGCATAACATGGTTATCTGCTCAACAGAAATCAATATATATATATATATATAATTATGATGATTGTTTATAAATTCATATACCTTAAATAAATTCATAAATTCATAAATCAATAATAATTCAACCTACATATTTAAAAGATGTACTGACCTACGGGTTGAGTCGAGTACATCTAGATCATATAATAAGTTAATAATTTATTACCACAATTTCAGGCTGGATATTTATGGGAAAAGATATTTTCGGTATTTCGGCAGCGAAGTAATATTTACCTTATTGAATGATCTACCACAATATCTAAGACTTTTGACATCCATAGAATGTTTCAGAAGTAAAGTCAAAGATTTTATAATTAGTAATTTTTAATAATCGTTAATTTTTATTTTATCTAATAATCATATTTTGTTTTACTTATTTTATCACTTATCAATTTAAGTATTATTATTTTTGCTAAAACACAAATAGGAAGTATCTTTGTTTTACGTGTGTATACAAAAATCATTTAATATATGTATATATATATATATATATATATATATATATATATTTGTAATTAGTGTGGGGTCTATGGCTCAGTGGGACAACCAAAAGCTAGTAAGTCAGAGGTCCAGGATTCGACTCCAGGCAGTTCTTATTTTTCTCTTGTGTTTATCAAGAACTTAATAAACGATAAATCAAAACACAAGAACAAAAATGTTACAATTTGTATTGTATTGTTCAGGGTCTCCTCACAGTTATTTATAATATGTATTAGTCTATGACTTCTTGAAGGGTCCATTTATAACGCTAATAGTATTGTATTCAATATATATATATATGAGATTTCAATAAATAAATATTATATATATATATATATATAAATATAATGAATTATATTTAATACAAATATAATCAGTATACTTTTATTTGATAATTACAAAAACATTCCACTCTTATGTAGTTTTGTATTTTCTAATATCTGAGCATCTATTAATGCATTACTGTATATATATACTTCTTTTCCTATTAATAGAATTACTATAGTGACGATAGTTACTAATATCAGTCTTTCTAAATAATAGTGAAGCATGCTAGGATTTTTCTTTATATCTGTATATATATAAATATGTATTAGTATTTATTAACTAAATTATACACTAATTTATTTTATTAATGTGCTAAGAAATTATTATACTTAAAATAAATAATATAATATAATATAAATTTATAATATTTAAATCATTGTAATGAATAATAAAGTTCTAATTCGTCATGAATAATAAATCGTGAATTATGTAAAATTCATTAATATATTATGGTTAATTATATAATATATTTACTAAAAATATAATACAAATAATTATAATCTAAAATCTAAAAGTTTTATATTATTGAAATGTTAATAATTCTAATATTTTAATTTGTATTAGTATTATATTTATGATAATTACATTTATAATTTCATATTTAGTAAATATATGTGACTTTCTAGTATGAAGTTGCTACCATATATAGTTTCATTTGTATATATTTTTCATTCATATATATACGAATACACGTTATAATATACTACTCTATTTGAGTTATGAAATGCTGTATCTCACTATTTAAGCTACTTCAATGTATATGTAATGTATACGTTTCTCAAATTAAATTAAATAATCATATATATATATATATATATATAGATAATAACTTATTGCTACTATGAATAATGAATAAAACTCATATTAATTAGATGTCGATTAAATTAAATATAGCTGGATTTGTTTTTAATATTTAAGACGTGATATCAAAGAGTGCGACATAGGACTCACCTTTTGTTTTATATTCATTATATTGATAATTGTATTAGGTATGTTATTTTAGTAGGTTAATGATTGAAGCTAGCGAACACATAGCCTATACATATACAACAAGCGTATAGCATCGTAATTAATATATTATATAATATATGCATTTAAAATATATCATGGTGTTTAGTTTTATAGTATATAGGACAATTTCATAATATAATAATGATTTAAAGTTTGTTAATTTTAAACAATATTATTAAGCAATATAGTTAATAGATGTTACAATAAATATCAGAATGTATACTATATTAAACACATAATTTAGTATGGTTATTCTCTAAGAATAATGTAATATAATAATATAATTATATTACATTAACTTATACAAATTGTTAATGTTATTTATATTTATTAATAAATAAATAATTGTGTTCAGTTTATCAACGTGTATAATGCGTTAACATCTGTCATGGGACATTATAGTGAAAATAACGTATAAAAATGCCTAACATGATTTATTACATGTTATTTATGATAATTATTATGATTTATTTTAATATTTGTATATTTTAGATTACTACTATGAAAAGGAAAAAAAATATCTTTAATATAAATATTTGCTATATAGATTAATATTAGTAGTAAAATATATATGTAATTTAGTATTAATTATATTATTTAATATTAAATAAACATAATCAATATATATATATATATATATATATATACTATATAATATAAGCAACGCCCTTTGATATAAGTATCTTATTATAAGTATCTTCTATTGTTTATATGCATGAACTATTTTATGAAATACATGAACTCAACAATGACAAATTTATTATTAATTATATTATTTAATATTAAATAGACATAATAAATTTATAGATATACTATGTAATAGAAGTATATTATTATTGTCTAGCATTATTTATATATGAGTTTGTGTTGTAAGCAGGGTTGTCAACGTTGGGTTTTTGGGTTTTTTGGGTTTTTCTAGGTTTAAACCAAAATGCAAAATACTGGTTTTTTGGGTTTTTGGGTTTTTGCTCAAAATTTATATTTTTGCATATACAATTTATATATTTCCTATATATATAATTATTCCAACCCTGATCCAATGTATATGATATATCAGTTACATTTTATTATCTTTGTAAATATTATTAAATATTTATGTTCATGATTTTATTAAAAATATTTATTAATTAATTAATAAGTATAAACAGAGTGATGATGAACGTGAAGATGAAGATGAAGATGAAGATGAAGACAATTAAATAAGAAATATTATTTATAAAATATATATTATGATATAAACAATTTTTATTAATTTTAATAAAATTTATAATCATTACAATATTAATATTAGATTTTATATAATAATATATAATAATAATATTTAATTAATTTTTAAATTAAATATGTATATACCGAGTGAAGATAAATAATAATAGTATACTGATAATTAAATATTAATAATATAATTTTTTTTATTAATTTTAATAATTATTACTTAAGTAATTAATTATAAAAGTTATAAGTATTACTATAGTATATACATATATATATTAATTATTACTTAAGTAATTAATTATAAAAGTTATAATTATTACTATAGTATATATATATATATATTAATTATAGATTAATTATAGATAAATTATAGCTACAATAATTTTTTTATAAATCATAAAATGATATTAAATTTATAATGGGAATATAATAAACTAATTTTTCAATAAATAGTAGGATCGTAAATTATGAAAAACCCAAAAACCTAGGAAAAACCCAGAAAAACCCATATAAAATCAAAAAACCTACCAAAAACCCAAAAACCCAACAAATAATTTCAAAGGTTTTTGGGTTTTTGCCAACCCTGGTTGTAAGGTATATTATATAAGTGTGTGTATTTTAGGGTATCATATGAATGACTGACTTCTATTGTTGATATGCATGAGTTATTTTATGAAATATATAAACTAAAAAATTAAAAATGTCACTTTTAAACATACAGTCAGTACGTATATATATATATATATATATATATATATATATATATATATATATATATATAGTTAATAATACTAGATAATAGATATTGCACTTGTGTATATTTGTGTAACCTAATAATTAGATATGGCCATCTAGCGGTATTAGTCAGATAATATGAATTTTCTATATGTATAGTAATTTCTTAATTTCTTAATTAAAATATCACATGTTATAATATTTCATATACTATTTCGCCATCTAGTGTTAAGTGTCAGATTCATTTTAAATTTAAATTTTTAAAGGTACTAGAGATAGATAGGGAGTTGAATATCTTTCCTTTGGAAAATCTTTGGTATATATATATAGAGTTTATAAAAAAAAAGTATAATGTTGAAACCATCATCGACAATGCTATACAGTGCGGACCAGTATTTAGAGTAAGTAACATAAATATAACATGGGATATCAGGCGTGTGTTGGTATTATTACTTTACATACATTAGTTTAATATAACATTATTTTTTTTATTAATTTTGTAATACTTATATTATTTTTTAAATACATATATTATTTTATATTTACTTAATTAAATATAGTTATAAGATTAATATAGTTATTTATGGAATACTATATTATAAAGAAATAGATTGAAATGGATAGATATATTTAGATTTATTCGGGAATACGGGTTAGGAGGATTCGGCAAGGTATATGTTATATAATATATGAAGTATTGCACAATTATAACTATCTATGTTATAACGCTATATCTATAGACACTAACATTTAAATACAGGTCATATCTTTAATGTATTAAGGGAGACATGTAGTATATTATAGTAGGTTATAGGGTTATAGTCTACATGATTTAGTGGAGAGAAAACATCGAGAGGGGGAGAACATATCTATGTTTGTAGATGCTATAAAAATAGGGTTATATTTTAAAGATGATATAAATTGTTGGGAGGGGTTATATCCATTATAATCCATTATAATGATAGATTTATTAAAATAAATGTATTTGACAGCGAAATAACGCGATATTGCAATGTGGCTAGGGAGTTTAAATCTAGAAGTCATAACCTATATACTATATTGTATACATTACTAAGGTGGTATAATTAGGGATGTGTTATGTTGTAGGACTGTATATGAACATTACAGAGGAGATAGAGGAGATTATTTGATTGTGTATGGGAAAATATGTAAATTATCTGGTATATACCTTATGATATGAAAGGGGTTTCTCTATTTTTATTTAATATTTGGACGTGAATAAAAATTACCCTTTAAGATTAGCGATTTATAGGAGAGGTACCGATAGTGATTGATTATGGGGAATAAGCAATACATTAGAGAAATAGGCAGTAAAGTAAAACATTGCATTGAATTAACAAGATAAACTATAAATGAGGATTATAGTAATCTATAATGAATGAATCAATGAATAACTATAGTTAGCAACTATATATAATCGGAATAAAAAAAACATATATTTCATAAACGGAAATTTAGGATATTTGAGATTTAGAAAAATAGGAAGTAGAAGGTAGAATAAGTACAACAATTATATATAAGTCACTTATAAATATACATGCATAATTATGTTAACATATAAATATATATATATATATATATATATATATTTATATTATAATTTATATACTATAGTTATTATTATATCATTAGATAATAACAAATATATAATAAGTTTGTAAAATATGAATAATTAAAAAGAGAATATTAAATATATAGTTTTTAATGTTTCTAAAATGAATTAATATTAAAATTATAATTTAGGGACTACATAATTTATTCTATTACTTTTGAAAATATTATTTAAATTGAATAATATTTTAGAGGCATACAAATACATTTATTTTTAATTCTCTCAATTGTAAATTGATTTGTATTTTTTATAAAAATCTCTTTATATAAATGTTGTTTAATAGTATATATGTTAACGTTATTTTGTGTAATATTTATATATACTCTATATTGGATTTATAAAGATTATACTATATACGGTAATGAGTTTAGTTCCGAGTTTGGTCGAGAAATAAAACTTGATTATAAAATAAAAATTCTAGTTTTCAATTTAATTTATATTTATTTTGTATTTAATAACATTAATTCTGTAAATTTTCAAATAATAGATATATATATATATAAGTAGTATTATATACCTTTATTCGATACATTACTATCAGTTGTAGTACTATTATAATTATTCGTATGTATAGATGGATTTAAATCTGATGAACAATTATTATTTAATGAATAAATCAAACATTGGTTTATCAATAGAGGATATTTTCCGAAATGATATAGAAGGTCGATTAATTTGAGATACCGGCAAGTTCAAATCAAATAAAATGACAAAGTGATCAGATATTAGAGAACTTTGAGTGGGATATGAAATTAAATTAGAATCAGCTAAAGATAAAACTAAGTCAATAGTATTACCATTGGTGTTAGTAGGAAAACGAATATGTTGCGTCAAGGAATACTCAAATATAAGTTCATTCAGAGATAAGGAAGCATAATTATCATTATTAATTTGAATATTAAAATCACCAAGAATAACCGTGTTAACCGATGTAATAGATTATAGGATAGAGGAGAGGTCAGTTAAGAAACTCCGTAGGCTAGATGAAGGTGGTTGGTAGATAAGTATAATTACAATGGTAAATAAGGAAGGAAATTGAATATTAAAGATCAGAATTTCACATGAAGAGAAACATGGGGTAGATGATGAAATAAGCTTAAGTTCCGATGAGAATAACAGAGCTAAGCCGCCACCACGATATGATGTAGACCTATTAGCAAGCAATAATTTAAAACCATCTGGGGTGAGTTGAGAAGCTAGTGCAGAATCATCATTAGTTAGCCAAGTCTCAGTAATAGCAGATAAATGAAATAAGAAATTATATAAGTCACTTCTAAATATACATTCATAATTATGTTAACATATAAATATATATATATATATAGGGTCTAAATAATTTATTCTAGTACTTTTAAAAATATTATTTAAATTGAATAATATTTTAGAGATTGAAGGTATAAAAATTAATTTATTTTTAATTCTCTCAATTGTAAATTAATTTGTATTTTTTATAAAAATCTCTTTATATAAATTTTATTTAATATTATATATGTTAACGTTATTTTGTGTAATATTGATATGTACTCTCTATTGGATTTATAAATATTATACTATATACGGTAATAATAGTTTAGTTCCGAGTTTAGTTGAGAAATAAAACTTGATTATAAAATAAAAATTCTAGTTTTCAATTGATAACATTAATTCTGTAAATTTACAAATAATAGATATATATATATATATATATATATATATATATATATAAGTATTATTATATACCTTTATTCGATACGTTACTATCAGTTGTAGTACTATTATCATTATTCGTATGTATAGATGGATTAAAATCTGATGAACAATTATTATTTAATGAATACATAATATAATTATAATATTTTATATATATATATATTATATATATATAATATTATATATATATATATATATATATTATTTTGTTATTTTTGTTGTTATTTTTATTTGGTGGAGTCATTTCATAACATCCAGTAACTTTATATATTTCCTACATATATAATTATTCCAACCCTGATCCAATGTATATGATATATCAGTTACATTTTATTATCTTTGTATATATTATTAAATATTTATGTTCATGATTTTATTAAAAATATTTATTAATTAATTAATAAGTATAAACAGAGTGATGATGAAGGTGAAGATGAAGATGAAGATGAAGATGAAGACAATTAAATAAGAAATATTATTTATAAAAATATATATTATGATATAAACAATTTTTATTAATTTTAATAAAATTTATAATCATTACAATATTAATATTAGATTTTATATAATAATATATATTAATAATATTTAATTAATTTTTAAATTAAATATGTATATACCGAGTGAAGATAAATAATAATAGTATACTGATAATTAAATATTAATAATATAATTTTTTTTATTAATTTTGATAATTATTGAAGAAAAAATAGTAATTTATTGATAATTTAAAAAAAAATTAAAGAAATACCATGGTAGTTATTATTTTTTCGGATAAATTATAATATATACTGATTAATTAATTATTTGTTTATTATATATAATATAAATTTATAAAATATAACGATTCTGTACAAAATTATGAGAGGTAAAAAAAAATTCAGGTAAATCCTATAATTTGAAGAAAAAAATCCTAGAAATAAAATTAATTTGTTTATCAATTTTATATCATTCATATGAACTATACACATTACTAGATTGTATCTTAATTATAAATGTGAAAAATATACATATTTGTTTTTTTTTTTTTTGAATTTTCCTATCTATAAAAAAATTAAAAAAAGTAATTTATTCAACAGATAATTCACATTGCTAAATATAAATAATAATTTTTTTGTATATTATATATATATATAATTTATATATATATATATATATATATATATATATATATATATATATATATATATATATATATATATATATATATAATATTATATATATATATATTATAAATAAATATATATTTATATATAATATAAATATATAATATTATATATATATATATATATATATATATATATATATATATATATATATATATTAACAACAATTATAGTATATATGTATTCCCTGAAATATATGTCCATTAAAATAATGTATTTCATAGAAAAAAAGTTTGTAACCAAATACATACACATGTATAACCCATATATAATCACAATATGTCTTCATAATATTATTATATATTATAAATAATTTATATCTAACTTTATAAATTATTGTTATGATAATTGTAAGACACAATATTTTAACTAATTACTATAGGGTATATTATTTTGTAACTACCAATCGGATAGTATTATGCAAATAGTATCTAACACATTCACATATGGAATATATATATAGATATATATATATATATATATATATATATATATATAATATTAACCTTGTATGATAGTAGTTGATTCTGTAATAACGTTATACATACTCGTCGTTTTATAAATCGATTCTAATTACGAGATTATAATTATAATATACTATATAAGGTACATTATATCATACATATAATCATGTAGATATATAAATATAAATAATATATTATAATCTATAGTATATGTATTATATATAATATTACTATACTAAGTATAACTAAACTTTATAATGAATATATCCACATTATGTAATTATTGTTACAGATATCTTCACGACAGTATATTATAATATTATATATTTAACAATATTGTATAGTATATTTTAATTATATTAATTATATTACTACTCGGATTCAACTTTTATACTTATACTACTGTACATAATGAAATGATAAGTCGATACTTATTGTAGGGGAAAGTAACCTAATACGGACACTTTAACAATAAATGGTCTTAACTTTTTATGACTCATTATTTTTATTCAAAAATTACAACATATTAATATTATATGATCATAGATATTATTCAGATTTTAAAATTTTATTTAATCTTTTAATTCCATAGATAACGGGGGTGTCCGTATTCGGTACCCATGTCCGAATACGGACACCCTGTGTTATAATACGGACACCCTATATACCACTAGATAAACTATATATTATTTATGAATCAATCAGAAAATTGTAATTACATTATTTAAAATTAATTTTATGAATAATTTAATCTAATTTAATTAGTTAATAATATATTTATTTTTATTATATTTTAATTAATAATATAATTTAAGTATCTAAATAATATTTTTTTTAGAATTAGCTTTATTGGTGGTATTAATATTATAACGCACGCAATTTTTATGAAAATCAGAATTGTTCATACGCTGCGCGCTGATTGGTTATAGGGTGTCCGTATTAAGACATTTAGAGTGTCCGTATTAGGAACTTATATGACCTTTAGATATATGCATATAACTTAATGAATATTTGATAAAAAATTTAGAAATTAAAAATACAATTTTTAGAATGCTTTATTTGTTGATAATATAGTGTTATATTTTAATTCGATACATTTGTATAATCTTGAGAAGGTTTTAAGTTGACATTTTTTTTCATAAATTTAAAAACGTAATAAAAAAATCAGTTTATTGGATATATCAGCAATATTTTGTATAATTCAAAAATAAAAAATACTTTTTTAGACTATTTTTATAATTATGAATATTTTATTCATTAAACATTTTTTTGTAGGATGTATGGTTTCTGAGATACCGAGAGTGTCCGTATTCGGTTACTTTCCCCTATATATGTTATTAATAAATTAACATTAATCATTAAGTTGTATTATGAAGGCAATTACAAATGTGTTTAATCTGATGAATTAGAGTACGTATTACATAGATTATATGTTATATCTGTCATTTTATGATATTAGTTGTATAGTGGTTTATTAGGGTGGTATACCAGGGGTGGTTTATTAGGGTAGTATAACCATCATAATTTGACCACAGTTTTTTTAAGAATATTGTCAAGAATATATTCATTGTCAGATTTAACACTATGATAGTCAACATAATTAATCATATATAAATGAATATAATTATGATATCCTTCGATAGTAAATAAAATAAAATAATATAATATGATATGACCACCTAAAGAAAATAAATAAATACATAATGCATACTAATACAAAATAATTAAAATTGTATACACATACCAGTTCGACTGAAATAGGAATAATAATATGAGATTAATGAGTACAACTATTAAATAAGGAGGTACTTTATTTATGAACGTATGATGGGATCTAATATAATTAATTATGGATGGAGTACTATATATTAGGATTAGGATTACATTGATAGAAATGTCTGGAATTTATAGTAATAACATTTATTTTCATGTAAAGAAAGATAGATACATATTATGTTTTTATTAAAAGTAGATTAGTAATATAGTGAGAAGTAGATGCCTACATTAAGGTATGTATAATTGAGGTGATCGGAGTTCGGATTTCTTAAAGAACGACAATCCCATACATGATCCATTATTAACCTTATAAAAGATGTATAATCGACTATAAAACCTAAGTTTTTAATGTAAAATAACTATATATATTATATAAATTTTAAATCTGTAAAGATATACATATAATTTATTAAACTTATACATTTGTATGACTGTTTACTTCGAGATACTAAGAAGAAGAGTATTATAAATGAACCATCATTTGTACATTTTAATGAGACTTTGTAGGGAATAAGAAAAAACCTGCATGAACCACCTCTTAAATATTATTGTTCATTTTATGATTTTGTTAATTATATCATAAATATGGTTAATTGATAATAGTATTGGGACTAAAACATGCACCAGAGGTACAACTAGGTAAGGTTAACGTTTAAATAGGTTAACGATATCATACGAAATAGAACATCGATAATTTTGTTATACTGAAAGGGTATGAAAAATAGCATAATTGTTATAATATGCTGGTCAGGACGAAAGAGGATTAAAGTAATTTGAGGGATTTTTGATGATTATTTTTCCAATCTACGAATATGTACGATATAAAAGTGTATATCATATTTAAAACATGTAAAGGGTAGTCAATCTTCACCCCTATAGATATGCATTGACATATATTTTAGCGGAGAATGTATATTTATGAGTTTATTAGAATTTATATGTATGTATTTTGAATTTTTTTGGTTTTAGATCAGTGTTGAGGAATATAAAAATTATAGCCATGTTAAAAATTGCATTAGAAAAATATGGCAGATAAACTGATTTGAATTTACTATAATACTTTATCAGTATTAGTATTATTAATACATTTAGGAATACAACGTATGATAGTCTGTAATTATACTTCGTAATAATAATAAAACTAGTCTTTATTTAGTTCAAAAGATTGGCATGACTTGATTATAATATGATTGTAAATACTACTTAATAAACAAGTTAACACCATACCAAGTAGGATAACCACAAAAATATGTAATAAATATGAGGGAAATGTGATATGTTAAGTGAGGGATATAAATTGTGTAATAAGTTTGTAATAAGGATAGATTATTATATTATTATTTATATTATAGATTATTAATCGATAAATAGTATTGGATTAAAGATATACAAATATAGATTAATTATAAATCATGGAATATAGTAACGCATAGAAACCACATTTAAATGCATATTAATTTAAAACCTTATTTCTATAAATAAATACAAATTTCTTTAAATCAAATTCATTTCGCCTTACATTCGGATAATTAGCTCTCTATATTATACGGAATTACTTTAAATATTTACTTTATAATTTCAGGAAATGATAATGTTTTAAAAGCTATTTCGAAAATAAGAAAATTTAATTATCTAACAGTTATTTATTTAGTAAACATGAAAATCGAATTCGGCAATTACTCAATTTAAAATCACAAGGAACCAGTTTTTAAGAATTTGTATAATATATAAGATATAATACAATCTATGCAACTTTAAAGAGTAATATATTTTTCACTTTAAAAATGGATTTTTGAATATGTAACTTCAGAATTAATACGACAATTATATAATATGTTTATGTGTTAATAAATACCATTATAAATGCTTATATAAATTAAAAATTATGAAAACAAATTGTTCAAATAAATAACCACTAAAATATGCTATTGTGAGGTTGTTTAGATTACAACATTTTATATTTAAATATAATACATGTAGAAAAAATAAAAACGATAATACGCAATAAATCTACATAGTTTAAATAATTCATTACCATCGTATATTATTTTAGAAAATAATTCTATTAATAATTTAATAAGTAGTTCATAAAAAAAATTAAATATGTTATTAAGGAGGCAACATCTATATTTTATACCTATAGCAGCCAATGCAGAGGCCTTATAATCAAACTACGACCAAGAAAATGTAAATCTACATATTACTTAAACTATTTTGGAAATAGAGTTCCATCATTATGGAATTCGCTTCCCAATAATATGTCATCTTGCAAATTAGTCAATCGCTTTCTTGTTATGTTAAAACATTCTTCTTAGATCAATTCTTATACATTTTCACATTTATGATGTTTATTTATCTTTTTTTTTATATATGTGCTTACTTTTATTTATTTATTTTATTTTTTTTTTTTTAACACTACATATATTTCATTTGATTATGATATTTTGCTAGAGTTTTTTATACATCTGGATTGTTTGCAGCCTACTTCTAGAGGGCAGGATATGTCATACCACTCATTATCAGGGACTAACTCCATCCCTAGGGATTATATCGATCCCATATGGGCCTGCTCACCCCGAGACTTCCGCTCAATTTTTGTTTAACACATTCAGTTTGTTGTATACATATGAATATAGTGTTAAATATATTTAACACTATATTCATATACATTTTTGGATATGTTTAATTCACGGATATATTTAAATACATTTTGTTTACCAATATTATAATATATTTATTATTATTTCTTGTTTCGTATGGGTATATAAAGAAATATATTTAACACTATATTCATATACATTTTTGGATATGTTTAATTCACGGATATATTTAAATACATTTTGTTTACCAATATTATAATATATTTATTATTATTTTTTGTTTCGTATGGGTTTGTTTCGCTTTATTTTAAACTCACTACTATTATTATAATTTTATTCGTGTTGTTAAACAATAAACTATTTATCTATCTATCTATCTATCTATCAACAATCACTGAAATAATCATATGATTGGTGATACAAAAACATACGCTAATGTAACCGCTAAGTAACACCGTAACCTCTATTTTAACCACTTCTGATAATTTTGTAAAATTAGTAAATTCTATTAAATATTGTGAATAATAATGAAATTATTATTCACAATATAAATATTCCTAATAATTATAATTATAATGTCTTTAAATAATCAAATAATATTTTTAAAGTAGTAGATAATATTAAATCGTGTATATTAACAATATTAAAATACAATTAATTATAGATAATGTGATCTTAAAAAAAGATGTTATCAAATGTTAAAAGAATACGTATATTACGAGATTTTTCTTTCATAGATGCTTTCATTGGAATACCTCTAGATTAAATATCAATATAACAAAACCAGATATTATACAAAATTATTAACTATTTAGATATAAAAATGAATTAATATAGGATATATTGTGATATTTTGTAAATCAAGTTTATGTCCTATACAAAATATAAATTTAATCATAGATATTAAATATATATATTTAAAAATTAATTCAAAAATTTCATTTAATATTATATTTGTTTATAGACCTCCAATATTCCTAATATAAATAATACAATAAAACAGTTACCGACGAAGAATATATTGAAATTGACGAATCAAGTACAATTATTTCGAAAATCTGTAACTAATTTGCAATATAAATATAATTTGAATCAAAAAAATGTATCTAAAGAATTAGAATCTTTAAATTTCAGGAGAGAGAGATTAATTCAATGTATTCAAAAAATAAATTAAGTTTTATAAATTTATGAAAAAAATGCAAAATTTAAAATCTGATATATCTCATCTAATTAGTATATAAAATAATAATATTTTGATATTGACAAAGAAAATAAATTAAGATCAAATTTTAGTTTAATTCTACAAAATGATCATTGAAATTTACCCGAATTTTGTAATATAACTAAATAAAAATTTGATATTTATTTAAATTATAAACATTACACATAATTTCGGAACTGAAGGGGTACCTTTTATTATATTAAGATTATTATCTATTGAATATGTAGGACATTATATATTATTTAATTAATTTTTAATGTTGGGTAATATATCCACAATTTAATATATATATAATCACACACATTTAAAAAAGTTGACCAATCAAATTCAAATAACAATTGTTATTAAGGTTATAAGCCTATTTCAATAAAATGTGTAATATATATTATTATAACATAATATTTCTAAACAATTATTTTTTTATTTAAAATCTAATAATTTATTAACAATAAATCAATATGGTTTTATAATTGGAAAATCATCTGAATTACAATTAACAACATGTTTAAAATATTGGTATAATGAATTGAATAATACAAAATGTATATATAATGTATATATTGATTTTACAAATCTTTTATAGGTGTTTCTCACGACTAACTAATATATAGATTAAAATCATGGTTGCAAATTCTTTTTCAAATAGTTATATTGTAAAATTTGGAGTATCACAAGATTGGTTTTAGGTCAAATATTATTTGTATTATATATTGATTATTTCCCTAGTATATTCTCCTCGAAAATCATATTGATTTATTTGCCGATGATATATAAATGTATTTGTCTTACACATCTTACAGTGAAATAACTATTTTACTAAAGAATTTATATTTATTTTCATAATCAGCAAATACATGGCAATTGAATATTTAATTATCAAAATATTGATTATATTTGTAAAAAAACATATTTTTATTTGAATTCAATATTAGAAGCATTACTACAAAATCACAGAGCATTATTAAATGCATATAAATATATTTCAGACAATTTTAGAATATTCATCTATAGATTATATATAAGTTGTTCATCTTTTTAAAAGGTTAGTAAATGTCGTAGTCTTATAGACTAAATTGAAAGAGTGCACATATTATGTAATAGACGATTAATTATAAGATGCGTAGGATATACAAATTCTTCAAATATTATTATAAATCATATAGACAGAGAGTTGAATATTTTAAATTAGAATAACTTGAACTTAGAAGATTAACCATAGACATAATCAACATTTAATTTTTTTAAAAATAATTATACATATATATAATTATATATAATATCCTTAAAATATAATTATTGTAGAACTATAGGTAATTGTGAAAAATTAAATGTAATACATATTTATGATAATATAATTAAACATATTATTAATAATGTTATATATTATCATATATTTCTCAATATATGTATCATATTTATCATATATTTATTATATACATAAATTATCATAAAACAGTTTAATAATAATATATATATATTTAATATTAGTGTTATAATAGAATTAAAACATAATGTATGTATAATGATGGAATTTGCATTACACTTGTAAATAATATATTGATAAGTTGTAAAATAATATGATGAATAAGGAAGTAGGGTAGAGTGCTCTAATATCTACATGCATGTAATATCGACACCCTGATATCTCTTAAAATATAATTCAATCAAAAAATAATTAATGTATGAAATATTAATCAATATAATTTTAATTCATATAAGTATTTTTTTTTTAAATATTAATATTTTTTTAATTATAATCAAAAAACTGAATTTTTCGTTACAACTCAAAATTTATGACATTTTTGAAGAATATCGATTCTCAATCGTTTACAATTTTAGATATTTTAAATATTAAAAATAAATCTTATATACCTAATTATATTTTACAATGTGCAGAATAGATTTTGTATTGTTCATAACATGTTGAAAAGTTATTATCGTTTACCTAAGCAACATACATTTTCATAATACCTACATCCTAATTGCACGCAATATCGACACCCTTTCAATTATATAAGCGATCAGCGTTATTTGTTTATAAATTGTGTTAAGATAATATTAATTAAATTAATTGATATACCTAATAATATACACATATACTTATATATATATATATATATATATATATAGGTATATGTATATATGTAAGGTATGTGTATATATGTACATACATTTATGGTTTAACATTATATTTTTAATTATTAAGAATATATATATTAATTGCGTGTGTTAACTAAATGTAATGTCCATAAATATGATTGGATATTAAATAATATATGGTATATCTAAATATAGAAATATTTAGGGTGTCGATATTATGTGTCAAGGTATTGGTTTTCGGGACATAATATCGACACATAATATAATATCGACATCCCTATTATATCGGGGTTAAACAAACTAAATTAAAGTTCAAAATAGCTATTATATTATATACCTACTTAACTTTAATACTTATAAATAACAATATTAAATAATCAATTAAGAAATAATAAAGTTATGTTGATTTATTGTTAGGGTGTCGGTATTCGAGTATTCTCCTCTACATAAATACTTGTTTTTGATTATCCTGTTATTACCAATTTATAATTATGTATTCATATGTATATAATGCTTTATATATATAAATAGGGGCGTCGGAACGATATTTTTTATGGGGGGGGGGGACTATTTATTTCAATTTTATAATATATATCCTATTATTTATTAATAATATAATTAATAATTATATCTTATTAATATCGTATACCTCTTTAGTCTATGTTAACCCTTTAATATGCAATTAATAATATTTAATTTTTATAATAATAAGTAGGAATCTATTAGAAAATAAATAATAAACATTACATAATTCATTATTATATAGATATAGATTTTTATTTACCCATCTCAAATGTGTGCATTATTTTTTGATTGAAATTTGTCAATACTAATGCATTTAATCTACTATCTAGCATAGTAGATCGTAACAACGTCTTTATTATTCGTAGCTTACTGAATCCACGCTAACATGACACAGAACTTGAGGGGCAAACCACCAAAATTTGATCAAATCTATTATGCCGGAAAATATTTTTTGAATTTTAGGAGATTGTTCAATCATGTATATGTTTATCCTCATCAGGTGGTATTTAACTTATTGATTGATTTGAACATATGGAAATTCGATCTTTCAATCATTAATTCTTCATACATTTTTATTAACATATGTTTAGTGTAGAAAATTAATAGGATTAATAAGATTAATCTAAAAAAACAAACATGTTTTTCATGAATTATATTATTTGTAATAATGATTCCTTTAATTTATAAGAATGTATAAATAATGTTTCCTTAGTATACAATTTTGTTTTCATTTTCATCATTATGGAATAAAACAACCCCTATATTTATTCTGTAAATATGAATGATAAAGTATATTAATATATTAACTGACCATATCTAATCACATTATTATATTAACATAACATTAATAATGTTATATTATTTTATTGAGGTACCTTACATAGTCTTTTGAACTTTCATTACTATTCATCTCATAAATATTTATAATCATTTATAGTATATTTCTTATTATTATTATCTGAATTAGATATACTTGGAAAATTAAGGTATACTTAAATTAGGTATATTTAAAATAAAAATAAATTATTATAATTTATTATAAACATTTATTATAAGCTATTTTGTATTTTATAAAATGTTTAATATAATATGTTTATAAAAGTAGGTTATTAACCTTGAATCAATATAAAAACTTGTAGGTAAAACCTATATATAAAATATAAAATACTTTTGTTCCTATCTTCAATGAATTAGTGCAAATATTTCTATCATCATTCAATTTAATTAGAATCATCTTTACTATTATCTGATCCTTTATATTTATTTATTATTGATTTTTATTATGATTATATATAATTATGATTATATATAATCATATATGCTTTCAAGTATATTTTTTATAAATGTTACCTTCAATAGTATTTGTTGGTATAATGAAAGCTTTCAACTTTATATCCAAGCTTTCAAATATCAAACTTGAAATATTCATAGAAAAAATATTTAACTTATTCATATTTTGTAATAATAAATTTGTAATATATTTGTGGTCATTGGTAATATAATCTAATTTTTTATATTATTATAATGCATCTATTATACCACTATATTGATCTACTGTTGTTTTAATACATGCTTTTCGTAGTCCATCTTGTTGGGAATAATGGTTTCAATGTATTACTTTGTTATTATTAGTACTATATACAATCCGGAATTTTATCGTTTGTTCATATAATAATCCCAAATCATTAACCACTCTCAAGGCTTTTCTTATATTTATATTATAATCTAATTATTATGCTATTAAGTTTGTGCGATGAACTCCACAATGTATATAAAAAGTTAATGGCTGTTTATTCATTATTATAGTCTTTACACCATTATATTGACCAGACATATTAGCTGCACCGTCATATGACTGTCCTCTTAATTTAAATTTCTAATTAGAAATAGGCAAGTTAAGATGTTAAAGTGCAGATAAAATTACATTTTCTATATTTTCTAAGTTGTATCCTCAGTCATATTGCATATATTGCATATTTGCATATTTCTTTAATTTCAAGTTTTAATGTTAAATATCGAACCACCAACATATCCTGCTCACTACCGGATATATCTTGAATTCCATCACATTAAATTGAGAAAGTTCCATTAATATCTTATAATCAAATATTTAATAATTCAGATTTATATAGTTGAATAATTTCATTCTTAATATCGCCATATAACAAGTATCTCTCAGAGATTCTCTCATGAATATTATCATATTTCATGGATGGGGGGGGGGCAAACAATACTTAGCCCCCCCCCATATGTTTGGTAAAATTCTTTAGCAAAAATTTGTATTAATAAAGACAATATACTAGATTTAATATATATAAAAAATTTTAATACACATTTCATGGGGGGGGGGCAAAACATACTTAGCCCCCCCCATATTTTTGAATGGGGGGGGGTCCGATACCCCCGCCCCCCTGTTCCGACGCCCCTATATATAAATATATATATATATATATATATATATATATATTATCAGTTATAAGTTAGTATTAACCTTTTTTACAATGATTTAGATTCAACGCTCGGCATTTTTCATATATAGAATATTGAAAACCTGTAGATAAGTTACGCCTTTGTAACCTTTTTAATTGTTGGTTTTTATTAAAGCAGGGAGTGCCTACGTATACTCTCCGTTTTCTATTTTCGAACATGATATGTATTATCCAATTAGATTCGCAAGAACACGTTAATCTTTTACATACTATGTCATAGACTAATAATATAGTAGTGCGTCCAGTAAGTATGTGAAATGCCCGTTCCTTAATAGTTGTTAAGAGATTAAAACTTATGTATACCCACATTAGTGATTTTAAATTTACAAGATCTAAATTGAATATTTGTATTTTATTATTTAAAAGATGTATAGCTTCTAGTTTGGTATTAAATTTGAACGTATTATATCCTAGTTTTATTATTAAATTATTATTCATATGTAAATATTGTAGTGCGGGTAATTTAATTAATAGTTGATCGATAGATCTTATACTATTATTATTCATATTGAAATAAACCAAATATAAATTTGATGTATTATAATTATTAGTAAAAGATGACTCTCCTTCGATTCCAATAATAGATTTATTATTGCAATAATAATATGTATATCTAAAAGATCGGTTATAAAATATATTTGACTGTAAAGTTTTATTTATGAAAATATCATCATCTGTACATGTCTGTGTTAATAGATAATCAGCGTGAGTTTTATTAATATTTAGGAAATAAATATATATATATATATATATATATATAATGAAATATAATATAAATAACATATTATTATAATTTTAACCAATTAGGTATTGTTATCATATATCTACTTTATATCATAGGTTAATTAGTTGGAATAAAGTTAATTAAAAATTAACAAATTCGAATGTGAATTCATTTATAATGTACACATGATAAATCTGAGTAAAACTAATGGTGACACCGTTACAAAGTTCCCCTATACTCTCGTACAACAGTAGTGATGTCATTGGTAAAGTCATTCAACTTTGCAAATGTCGTCGTACAACATATGTTTATATATATATATATATATATATATATATATATATAAATGTATGGGGTATATTATATGAGGATATTATAAATTAAAAATTATTAACTCCGATATCGTGCAATTATATATATATATATGTATGATGTTATAAGTACTTCATGCATAATCCGGATATTAATATGCTTTATGTTAAAATATATGTATATCTTCATACATACTAAATGACATTATAGTACGTTGTTGTTTGTCTATGCGAACATATTCATCCGGAATTCATGTGTGAGAACAAATCCGTAGATGTACCCATTATATTAAATATATATATATATATATATCAATATTATATGTATCATGTGATAATGATATAAGTCCGAGACTTCCCTATAAATAAACTATATATAGGTGGCATAGATTTATAGTTTACATAGATCGGTATTGCTATATCTTGCCAACGTAAAATTCTTCAACATACACGGTAACTGGAAAGGGAATTTTGGATTTTAATTTTTGTAAACTTAAGATGGCCGACAAAACGTGACTCATGATATTTCATAACACATATTTAAATAAATAATATTTATTTTTTACATACATTTAGCTTATTTTTCTATATACGCTTATAAAATGCATTTTGATTAGATCAAAATAAACATTTAAATTTATTTATATTATATATTTAGAAAGCACTATAATTGCATCATGTAATTTGATTAAATAATACTTTATATAGGTAATTTTAAATTACTATTTATCGGTGCATTTTTAAATTCTTAGAACGATTTAATTTATTCTATATACGCTTATATAGTGCATTTCGATTATATACAAATAAACATTTATATTATATATTTATACAGCAGTATAATTGCAACATTTAATTTTATAAATAATACTCCAGGGGTAATACCCTATGGGTAATTTTAAATTACAATTTATCTGTGATATTTTAAAATTAACTAGAAATTAAAGAAATTAAGACGATAGACTTTTATGCATTTTCATTACATTCATTAAAATCGTTACATATCATATAACATTTATATCATAATATGAAAGTTTTTTTTATAATGATTGTGTATAATATTAATATGATTGTTGTTATTATAATCGTGTAACATATTATAATAATTATAATTATGAAATTTAAATTAAATTCCGTATGATTATTTGATTTTCATACGTTATACAAGCGGGTATTAATTTATTGACTTCGTACATATGTAGATATAATTAGATATAATATCTAAATGTTTAATTAAATAATTATGAATTTCAAAATGATATTTAAATGTATTTATATAATACAAACTTGTAGATAGTTATTCCTTCTGGACAATTACGTGTATACACGTAAACAGTATACTATTAGAGCAATATTTATCGATAAATTAAGCATTTTTAAATATTTAAAATAATAGCGTTCTTATAGTTGTCGTAATTTAGAATTATATAATGTATTATTTAATTAAATTAAATGTTATAATTATATATCAGTATATAATATAAAGTAATATACATGTTTATTTATTTAATTCAGTTGTAATATTTAAATATTAGTAATGAAATTAACCTATATAGTGATATTTACTAATTTAAAATGTCACTAATTCATTTTAATTTTAAATTACTCATGTAAATTATTATTTTATGTAATTAAAGTTTTGTATTATACTGTAATTTATATATTTAATAAAATGTAATATAAATGTTTATTTTTATATAACTTAAATACAATTTATAAACAAATTTAAAATATCTAAGAATTTTAAAATATCACAGATAAATTGTAATTTGAAATTACCCATATAAAGTATTATTTATAAAATTAAATGTTGCAATTATATTGCGGTATAAATATATAATATAAATGTTTATTTGTATATAATCGAAATGCACTATATAAGCGTATATAGAATACATTAAAGCGATCTAAGAATTTAAAAATGCACCGATAAATTCTAATTTAAAATTACCTATATAAAGTATTATTTAAGCAAATTACGTTATGCAATTATAGTGCATTATAAATATATAATATAAATAAATTTAAATGTTTATTTTGATCTAATCAAAATGCATTTTATAAGCGTATATAGAAAAATAAACCAAATGTATGTAAAAAATAAATATTATTTATTTAAATATTTGTTATGAAATATCATGTGTCACGTGATGTCGGCCATCTTAAGTTTACAAAAATTAAAAATCCAAAATTCCCATTCCAGGCTGTTAATGTAAAACCACGTGACTACCGATCTATGTAAACTATAAATCTATGATAGGTGATAAGGCCAATAAAGGTATTCGAACGAGTTTACTTTTCAATAGGTTTCATTGGAAATTCTCATACTAAAGACCTGTACATCGTATAATGGTATAGTGTACACTTAATATCGTTGGTATACGAATACACAATATACATATTATAGTTACTGTTATATATTATTGTACTACTATTATCACTACGCTATACAACGCTATACAATGAACGGCGTGCGTCGCATCCAGTGTCTAGCACACGCCCGCGAATTCCTGTATAGCCGTCATGCATGACCGCCTCGTGCGTGGCTATATATATAGCAGAACAGCACCACATGTACGGTACTTCCTTATTCTACCTTAATAAACGTATACTTCCGCCTTGTAGATTTTAACAAGATAACAGTTACCTTAGCCGAATTAGTGCAAGTCATCCACTACCATCTTAGTATATCTCAGAAACATTCCTTATCAGACAACGTAAAGCGGGTTTCACATTACCGATTTTCGAGCGACGATTTTGATCGATATCGCTAGTGATAAGGGGCGTGTCGCGCGATAATCGATATCGCTAAAATTATCAAAAAACAGTTTCACATTAATGAATATTTAGAAGCCATTGTACTTTTATCACGATAGATGGCTATAGTTTATAATTAAATAATAATTTATAAACATATGGTAATTTGAACTTTAATTTGTATATAAATAAAATTATTGCTACTGCAGTAACTTCAACTTCATGAAGTTATTCTATTAATTTAAAATAATCATTAAAGCTATAAAATAGAGAGATAGCAGTATAATTATGTATCAGTAGACTTCATAAGATAATTATATAATGATTATAATAATAACCAGAGATAAAGGAGTTTTATAAATTTCTTAGGTATGGATATAACTATATATAGTCATATATCATATATCATATATTATGCATATAGGTAGAGAGAAATTTCTCTATAAAATATAAATAAATATACTATATAAATTAAAAGTATAGGTATGATATTAAAGTTGATTTAATTACACTTATTTAGGGAACAACTATATAATACTTTTTGTATACATAATAACGGATTTTTAATAACCGTATTTAATAAATACTATTTATAGTAAAATGAAATATTAACAAATCAGGAAAATATACATAGTGATTATATAAATTACTAATATGGTAATATTTAAAGTTGATTGAATTATACTTATTATAATATAATTAATTAATCTCTATAACAATATTTCTATATTACTTATTTTGTATATATTAATATGTATTTTGAATAAATTTAAATATGCATTTAAAAAAATAATATTATAGGTATTTTAATATGAACAAATTATAACATTATTAAACTTTTAAAATTTGAACAACTTTAAAAAACATTGATATAATATATTAGTAATATACACAATAGATTAATGATATTTTTATTATTTATTTAAATCAATAATATAATTATCTAATTATGCAAGATAGTAATAAGAGTTCAATGTAATCTTTTGGTTATAATAACACAAACAATATATAACATTATCATATAACATATAAGAAATAAAACCTATATTAATAATATATTGGCTATAACAAACACATTTGTTAATAGCTATACTAAAATATCAATATTTCCTATAATCCATCCAGATCATTGGTAATACCAATTTGATATCCAGTATCCAGTATCAGTTCGAATACTTATGTAGAGCAACCATAAATTAAGTATATCATTCCTATAAAAGTATTTTGAATAATTAATATGCATAAGTAAAACTTAAATATACTGTAATAATATTTACCATGTGCAATATGTAATCTGGTTTGAATTGTCAACATTAAATCTTATTGTATACAGTCTACAATAATAATCAGCATGCTGTTACGGCAGTTCTTCTCTTTAGAATATCCACACCTTTTAATAGTAGCAGTAGTTATAACAAATTTTTCTCTAATTTATCCGTAGTCTTCAATAGTATTACTATTACTAAATTATTATTATATAATATTCATGAATCGATTTTATATGATACATTGGAAGGCATACAGTATATGATACACTCTCAATATATAACTCTATGTAGAGAAATAGGTACACTTATTAACTATTTTAGTGTTTGTATATTATATATGTGTATATATGCATGTATGCATGTATGTAGGTGGGTGGGTGGGTATGTAGGTAGGTGTATATGTAGCTAGATAGGTATGCAGGTAGGTATATGTGTAGATGGATAGATAGTCAGGCAAATATGTAGGCAGGTATACAGGTGGGGAGGTAGGTAGGCAGTCAGGTATGTAGGACCTACATATATATATATATATATATATATATATATATATATATATATATATATATATATATATATATTGGGAAAGTAGGTAGGTAGGTATGTATGTAGGTAGATAGGTGGGTAGTATAGTTAGGTAGGTTGTAGGTAGATAGGTGGGTAGTCAGGCAGGTAATTATGTAGGTAGGCATATAGATGGGTGGTAGATAGGAGGTAGGTAGGTGGGTGATAGGGTAGTTATATAGGCAAGTAGGTTGGTAGGTAGTCATGAAGGTAGATAGATATATGGGTGGGTAGTTAGGTGGGTGGGTGGATAGGTAGATAGATAGTTAGGTGGGTGGTATGGTAGTGTATGCATATAGGCAAGTAGGTAGTCAGGAAGATAGTTAGGCATATGAGTGGGTGGGCAGGTAGATAGGTGTAGTCAGGAAAGTAGATAGATATATGGGTGGGTGGGATGGTAAAATGGCAAGTAGTTTGGTGGTAGGGTATGCATATAGCCAAGTAGGTGGATGGGTAGGTAGTCAGGTAGGTATATGTATGGGTGGGTAGTTAGGTGGGTGGATGGATAGGTAGATATGTGAATAGGTAGATATATAGTTAGGTGGGTTGTTGGGTAGGGTATGTATATAGGCAAGTAGGTGGGTAGGTAGGTAGTCATGAATATACTTAAGTTGGTAAGTAGGTAGGTATATAGGTGGGTAAGTAGGTATTCATGTAGATATGTAGCTATAGTAGGTATGTAGGAAATCTTCAATGGAATTTGTTTAGGTTTACTGTGCTCTCACATTAGACTTTGTTTGTAGAAATAAAGGGGATCAACTGTATATTAGATGATGGGAAGTTTTTACTATCAATACATTCAATAATTTATGTGACAAACATCGTTTTATGATTTGAAATTCTTCGAATACAGGACTTGGTAAAGATTTGATGTCTTCAACCATTTTTTTTGGTGATTTGAATATCTTCGAATACATGACTTGGTAGAGATTTGATGTCTCCAAACATTTTTTTAGTGATTTGAAAGTCTTCGAAGCCAAGCAAAGATTTGAATTTTTAGATCACTAGTATTGAGCCGCTAACTATAATAAAATAGTGCATTCAAATAGTAGTGTTTATTCTATAATAATAATTCATAATTAAATAGTAAACTAAAGATTATATAAGTAGGTATGTAAGTAGGTAGGTAAGTGGGTAGGTAGGTATGTAGATATATAGGTAGGTAGGTAGAAAGGTATGTAGGTAGAGATGTTACGGGATAGTACCTTATACTGGAACGTGACAGTATGATATGCTGGAACGTGATAGTACCTTATGCTGGAACGTGACAGTACGTTGTGATGGAAGATGACATTACGATATAATATATTGTTTGCACACATGCTTTTTAATTATGTGATATTTGTTATATTTGCATAAATATATATATATATATCATCACGCTATATATAATTAATTTATTATCCATGAATTTATGGAACCATGTAAATAATTATTATTTTAAATATTGCTGTATTCAATTTAGATAAACATATTTTACATGATTATTATGATGATATATATATATACGTTGATCATAATCTGTTGCTTCACTATCTATCTGGGTTTATACCAGATTCTGAATTCTTATATATATTTATTTAACATATTAAATATGATATTTATATATAATATATTATCCTCCAAATACAGCGCATATTATTCCGTGGTTAGGCATTATTTAGTTATATAAAAAGTATAGAATAGGTTAAATAATGACTACTAATATAATAATTATAAAAATTCAAATATATTCCAATCTACAATCATTAATGGCAACTGTTTACATTTGTTACCAAGTGATCGACATTACACAAAATAGCCCATATTGCGGGGCTTGGGTATATAGTAGCCTACTACTAGTTGGTATATATTTAGAGTTTATAATAATGTGAAAAACCATATTCAAAAATGTCAATATTATATTCAATATCCAATATAATATAATGTTAAATATTGGTTATATTTATTAAATAAGTTGTTGGTAATATATCTCTAAATATGGTTTTTCACATCATTAAATTAATAATTAATACATAAATATTTTACGCCGTAATATATTTATTTATATATTGAATATTAAAGTTATTTATTAATGATGATTTAAAATGATATACATGTATTATAATTATTATAATGATAATAAACTATATAAACATATAAACTATGTAATAATCATTAGTATAATGATTATTTATAATTAAATAAAGACAACTATTAGTTGAACTAATTACTAATTAAATTAGTATTTAAAATACTAACTTTATATTATCTATAAGCTTGTGATTATAATATTTCCTTCAAAGACCTTCTTATATAATCCGAACTTTAACAAAACTATGTTACTTTTATATAATTCAATTAACTCTATCATTTCTAACGTTTTTTCGTTTGAAATATTGAAATAATCTATCATTTTAATACGAGTTTAATAATAATTATATTTAAATAATTAAATTGAAATATTATTTTAAATAAAATTTATAAACGACGAAAGAAAAGTTGACCTAGTTTTCTAACCAATCACAGTTAAAATAGGCGTTTCTATCGCCTTACCTATCGCATTTTTCATCGCCAATGACAAATAGTTTGTGATTAGTATCGCTCATTTTTAGTTAAATATATCGCCAAATCTATCGCTAAATATATCGATTTTTGAGATATTTGTGAGGCGGGCGTCGCCCGGCAAGCGATATCGCTAAAATCATCGCTGGAATATCCGTAATGTGAAAACCGCTTAATATTAAGAAGTAAGTTTATACCTAAGTTATATTAAATGTGTTGTGTGCATGTTCTATATGTACTATATCCTATATCCACTCTGCTATATATATATATATATATATATATATATATATATATATATATATATATATAATATATATATATAATATGTATACATATAGTAGGACCGGATTCAAGATATGTCAGACGGACATCCTGACCATTAAAATATGTCTTAAAATATTATTTAGAAGTGATCTTATATAATTGTGTATAAATAAATTATCGGCTCTCGTTAAAACCACGGATGCATTAACACGAGAGAGGAGCTTCGAAGATACATTAGAGCCACGTGGTTATAATTTAAAAGTGCATCTAAGTTCCTGGAACTAATGGAATGACTACACCGAAATAAAATAAAAATAACAATAACAATATATATATATATATTATTTTGTTATTTTTTTTGTTATTTTTATTTGGTGGAGTCATTTCATAACATCCAGTAACTTAGATGAAGTTTTAACTTATAAACATATATGGATTTAATGTCCCTTCAAAGCCGCTCTCATGTTAAGGAATCCATGGTTTTAACGAGAGCCGATCATTAATTTATACACAATTATATTAGATCACTTCTAAATAATATTTTAAAAGACACCTTTTATAAAATTAAGTAATGGTCCGGACGAGGCTCGAACCCGTGTCCTACTACTTGTGTGTCTGACGCCTTATCCACTGAGCCACAGATGCAGTTGATATATATATATATATATATATATAGATATATATATAAATACTTAAACTTCTACGCTCCCGTATACATTCATATTACGAGAGTAATGTTTCTCTATTACCTTCGTGTGATTCTATAAAAAATGTATTATTATTTATTACATTCAGTTCAAATACAATTACTAACTAATATATTACTATACGAAATATAGCTTATATAACACACATATATATATATATATATATATATATATATATATATACATATATATATACATATACATATACATATACATATAACCTTTATTGTAGATGGAACAGTACAGCAAATAAAAGGCAACAAATTTAATAATGTAATAACAATTTTAGTATGCATCTTAAGTTATGTAAATATTAATAAATAATAACTAAATATTTATTAAATTTTATAATAAATAGTTTCTTAATAACACTCTATTTTATTTATGTAAATTATATTTATATATATATACATAAATTGATTACTAATATATTAATACCTAGCATATATAGCGTTATTTATCGCTAGGTAATGATCAGGGCTAGATTAATGATTTGTAAATGTGAATTATCGTATATTAGTAGGAGAAATAGAATGTGCACTTATTATGTGTAAGTTAGTGATACTTGGTAATATGTAATTTAACCAGTTAGAAGTAGAAGTATTCGAATATACAGGTGATGAATACGCAGTAATATATTATATAGTTTTGCATAGAGTATGCAATAATAACTCCACACGGATACGTATTATTCTGATAAATATATAATTATTTGTATTATTTATTAAACGTGTAATTATATAAAGTAAACAATATTAATCGATGTTATATTATTTATAATCATAGAATGAGTATAATGTATATTATTATTATTATCAGATTTAGGCAATGCCAGGGTAATTATAGAAACAGTGTTGCTTATCGAGACAATTACCACTATATAGATTGATATCATTTATTATATGTCGGCTTATAGTATATATGGCATTACATTATTAAAAGGCTATTTCTCTAGGGATTAGTCCATATTAACATAATAAATAGTATGTTAAATTAGTTGTAAATAATATATAATAAGTGGTTCATATATATTATCTTTAACTTTTTTAGTCCAGTGAATCGTAAATCGTAAGGGGAATTAAGTCTGTCCTTTTGTATTAATAACACACTATCTTGAGATATCACCATCGTTGACTTTATGTTAAACTAATAGTTGGATCGCGTCCATTTTAGTCTAATCAGATAAATTAATGAGCTTGTTCTCTTCGGACTACTTTGCTTTCGCGAACCTTCAACATGACTATCGTTTTACAGATACAGTAATGTCTGGATATGTGCCCATATCATTATAGTTTACATAGTTTTTCCATCAGTAACATATGATTATATTTACCGATTATTTATACCATCTTCTCTTATATATACGCCTTAGTTAATGCAAATATTACAACAACTAAAAAGTAGTAACCTATGAACTTATCTTAATGGAAATTACACGATACAAATTTGTTTATAACTAAATTACACATAATATTGTAGTTATTATACGCATTTCGATTAATAATATATAAAAAACAATAACATTTTTACATATAAATGGTAAAATGTTAGATATTGTATGCGCGTAAAGTTTGTGTACATCATAACTGTCATATTTCATTTCAATTTTATTTAATTTATTATCATTTAATTTATTATTTATATTTTCTATTAGGGGAAAGTAACCGAATACGGACAGTACCCGAATACGGACACACTCGGTATCTCAGAAACCATAAATCCTACAAAAAAATGTTTAATGAATAAAATATTCATAATTATAAAAATAGTCTAAAAAAGTATTTTTTATTTTTGAATTATACAAAATATTGCTAATATATCAAATAAACTGATTTTTTTATTACGTTTTTAAATTTATGAAAAAAAATGTCAACTTAAAACCTTCTCAAGTTTATACAAATGTATCGATATAAAATATAACACTCTATTATTAAAAATAAAGCATTCTAAAAATTGTATTTTTAATTACTATATTTTTTATAAAATATTCATTAAGTTATAATCATATATCTAGAGGTCATATACGTTCCTAATACGGACACCCTATAACTAATCAGCCCGTAGCGTATGAATAATTCTGATTTTCATAAAAATCGCGTGCGTTATAATATTAATACCACCAATAAAGTTAATTCTAAAAAAAATATTATTTAGATACTTAATTGTATTATTAATTAAAAAATAATAAAAATAAATAAATTATTAACTAATTAAATTACAATATATTTTTTATAAAATTAATTATAAATAATGTAATTGTAATTTGTCTGATTGATTAATCAATAATATATAGTTTATCTAGTGGTATATACACTGTCAAAAATAATTCCATTTTAACCTATAATCATATGTCTTAAATATATGTAAGAGGTTGTTGCCTATTACCTATGGCGTAGAAAATAGAAATAGGTTGGTGACCTATTACCATTAGTGGAATGAGGTTGCTGCATATTACTGAACACTGTAAAAACTACCTATTACCATACGGCTGAATATAGTTATAGGTTATAGCCTATTACTGTATACATCTCATATAGACAGCTTTGATAGTAACCTTAGTCTTGTCCTAGATAAACATGCCCCTATTATCACTAAAACTTATACAGCTCGACATAATACGTTATGGTTCAATAATTTGTTACACACAGCAAAACGCTCACTTAGAATTAAAGAAAGGAATTGGCGAAAATCCAAAATCTCAAATGATTTAAATATTTTTAAACATTCACTTTCTAATTATAGAAAATTAATAAAAACTGCTAACAATAAATATTACATAGATCAAATTAAATCAGCTGGAAAAGATACTAAGACATTATTTAGAATATCGTCAACACTACTAGGAAAACTGATAAAACGAATACTGCCTAATAACTCCCCTTCAACTAATGCGACTAACTTTGACTCTTACTTTTACATAAAAACATCACCAATTATAGATACTCTCCCTCGACCCTGCATCCCACCAATATTAAGCCCAATATACTCATTTTCCACTTTTTCATTACCAACCATTATCAATAATATTTTATTAACAGTTAAATCTACATGTAAATTAGACCCAATTCCATTATGTTTATTACATTCTCTTTCATCCCTTCTTTCTCCATTCTACAAAAAATGTATCGATCGCTCACTAACTGCAGGTATCTTCCCATCCCACATGAAATATGCCCATGTAATTCCCATCCCTAAAAATCAGTCCATTGATAGGTCAACTCTTTCTAATTATCGTCCCATATCCAACCTTTCTTTCATATCTAAGACAATTGAAAGAATAATTGCTAAACAACATAGAACATACATCAATAATAATAACATACTGCATAAATTACAAAGTGCGTATACAACGGACAAGAGCACTGAAACTTCACTACTCCATACTTTAAACAATATACTACTATTTCCAAAAAATACTCCCACCATACTGATTCTACTTGACTTGTCGTCTGCTTTCGATACGTTTGACCATAATATCTTTATTCGAAGATTAGAGAACATTGGTATTAAAGATTCTGTCCTTAGTTGGTTTACATCCTACCTAATTAACAGATCCTTTTCTATATGTATAGATAACGCCATAACAGAACCCCGCCACACAACTTATGGTGTACCACAAGGTTCTGTTTTAGGTCCAACTCTCTTTAATATATATATTTCCCCTTTACTTTACTTACTTGACGAATACCCCGATATACACTTTCATTCATATGCGGATGACTTACAGCTATACTGTAATTTACCTGACCCAATCAATAACATAATTACTATAAATAAATGCATTAATGACAATAGTAAATGGCTTTCAAATAACTCCCTACTATTGAATAGCCTTAAAACAAAAGCTTTATTAATAAATACATCCCCAGGACATCATTCCATACCACCTATTATTATTAATAATCACATTATAGAATACTCTCACCAAGCTAAAAACCTCGGCCTCACACTTGACCAAAAGCTGTCTTATCTACCACATATAATTAATATATCGAAGTCTATTAATTACACCTTACATACGATCCGACTTATTAGACCTTCTACAACTACTGAACTTGCCAAACTACTAGTTACTTCCTTAATACTGCCCCGACTTGACTACTGTAACTCTACTTTAAATTCACTCCCAGCACATACTATCAAAATGCTCACTAAATTACAATATAGAGCCATCAGAACCATTTTCAGGATAAAAAAATACTCAAGACAACATATCACACCTTATATGAAATCCATTCACTGGCTACCCACCCCTTACCGCATACAATACAAATTACTCCTACTGACCCAGGTTACTGTGAAACATCCTATTACCATATGGCTGAATATAGTTATAGCAAAGATTTTGCGAAGCAAAGATATAACACTCCCTATGCATACAACGTCATTTAGTAATAGCCCCAACCGCTGCTAGCAGTAGTATCGAAATCACTGAAATAGATTTAGGTTCGGCTCTGTTTGCATACAACAATGTTTTCATTGCTCTATTAAATTACATGCAATATAAATTAGCTTTTACTCACTAAATATATACTTATAGCATTTAAAACATACATGTCATATTTGTTTGTTATATATTAGTAATGAACACTTAGTTTTCATCATATAAATATTAATTTAAAGCATATTATTTAACATTTTAAAAGTGTATAGTTAAATACGAATTTACATTATAAACAACGCATAGTTCCTAAAAGTAACCCGCTATAGGTGGCACCAGGGTATTTTGTATACAAATTCGAATTACACGATTTCGCGTAAGTGTTATATCTTTCCTTCGGAAAATCTTTGGTTATAGGTTATAGCCTATTACCATACGGCAGAATATAGTTATAGGGTATAGCCTATTACTGTATACTGTGAAACATCCTATTACCATATGGCTGAATATAGTTATAGCCTATTACCATATGGCTGAATATAGTTATAGATTATAGCCTATTACTGTATACTGTGAAACAGCCTATCACCATACGGCTGAATATAGTTATAGCCTATTACCATATGGCTGAATATAGTTATAGATTATAGCCTATTACTGTATACTGTGAAACAGCCTATCACCATACGCCGTATATATGGCATACGGCTGAATATAGTTATAGGGTATATATATATATATTACTATAATTATTAGTATATATAATAATGAAATAAACGAGTAAATAATTTACATATTTAGCCATATGGTTATATATATAATACTAATAATTAAAGTAATAAATATAATATGATATATATATATATATAACTAGTAAACTATTCAAATAATATTAATATCATTAATAGGTTTATTTAGAAGAATACATTATATATTAAAAAAATATATGCAACGGCGGGGAACTCATTATTATATTATAAATTAATAAATTGATTAATAAATAATAATAATTATTATTATAATAATTAATAAATAATAATAATTATAATAATAATAATAATAATAATATATTATGATAAGATTTAGGTGCATCTGAAAATAAGAAGGTTAATCTCCCCTATTATCTATTCACCTGACGTTACTATTAACTATATTGTGTGTGCTAAAAGTATTCCTAAATTGGGTAAAATTCAATATAATTATTATAATTATAAACCTATTATTATAATATTATATTATAATAATAATATTATATTATATATACTATGTTAAATATAATCATTTAATTAAGGATTATCATAATAATAGAGTCTATATATATACTCCCCTATCCCATTGTATTCCCTTTTATCATATATTTATAGTTTATAGTGTACAATATAAATATTTGATAAAATGGGATAAAATGGGATAGGGGAGATATTAATTAAATTAGAGAGACATTTCTCTCTAGCTCTAAGATATTACGTCGTAGGTAATGTTCCCTGTTGCAGTTAATTAACTATTAATAGTTAGTATTATTAATAGTTAACTAAAACCTATTGATATTTTTATCGTGCAGGAGGTAAACACTGAGTTGACTTAAGTACGAATTACATCATGATGATCAACTTAAGTTCTACTTAAGTTTTTAAATTACGTTACTGCTATTCATTTTTATCAAAGTATATTATGCTGTTATTATATTGCTATTATTAGAATAGCAACATAAGTATTATGATAATAGCATCATAATATACTTTTAAATTTAATAACAGCATAATAAAGTATTATTAATAATAGCATAATATACTTTAAATAGCAACACAACTGCAGCATAATAGCATGACAAATTAATAGCAGCATAATATACATTTAATGGCAACATAATATCAGCATAATAGCACAATGTAAACATCTGAAGCTATTAAATATGCTGTTATGCTGCTATTATTATGATATTACTGTTTTCTTGGGTATTACACTGCATATATACACTACCTCATATAACCTCGGTTAAAGGTTATAGGAGCTCCTATAATACCTAGGTCTTGATATATATAACCAGGGAGATGATATAACCATATAAATACAGATATATATAACATCCCAGCAAACAGTAAGAGCAGAATAATAGCAGCATAACATCATATGCTAGGGCCTCAAATGTTTACATTGAGCTATTATGCTTCCATTATGCTGCTATTAAATGTATATTATGCTGCTATTAATTTGTCATGATATTATGCTGCTATTATGCTGCCATTATGCTAATAGTATGCTGCTATTAATTTTAAAAGTATATTATGCTGCTATTATGCTGCTATTATAATAATATCCGCATAATAGCAGCATAATATACTTTTAAAATTAATAGCAGCATACTATTAGCATAATGGCAGCATAATAGCACAATTTAAACATTTTAGGCTCTAGCATATGCTATTATGTTGATATTATGCTTATCTTACTGTTAGTTTCTTATATATATATATATATATATATAGCATACTATTAGCATAATGGCAGCATAATAGCACAATTTAAACATTTTAGGCTCTAGCATATGCTATTATGTTGATATTATGCTTATCTTACTGTTAGTTTCTTATATATATATATATATATATATATATAAGAAACTAACAGTAAGATAAGCATAATATCAACATAACAGCATATGCTAGAGCCTAAAATGTTTAAATTGTGCTATTATGCTGCCATTATGCTAATAGTATGCTGCTATTAATTTTAAAAGTATATTATGCTGCTATTATGCGGATATTATTATAATAGCAGCATATAACATTATATATATATATATATATATATATATATATATACTAAAGTATATTAAATTAGGTCATATATATTACAATATTTAAGTTTCATTTAGGTTAGTTTGATTAAGTTATAAAATTAGGTATATATATTATATTATTATGATTAATATTTTATTTATAAATATGTTAAGTGAATATATAGTCTCATTATATAATATAGAAATAATATTTATATACTTGGATTCACATTAAATTTATCATATTATTATAATATTATAAAAATTCATTATAATAATTATAATGAATTTGTCGATATTAAATATCACATTTATTTGGATTTGTGATTAAAACACATTATTTTGTTATAAATAATCATTATTTTAAAATTTTGTGAAATGAGTTCATATTTATTTATACCAAAGCCCTGGCTTTGATATTAGTATACGCTATATCGAATTGATTGACATGTAGCCATTTTGAATATAATAAATATTGTTTACTTTTTAATATTAATTAAGAATTCTATTTATTCCATAAATACGCGGTTTATTAGGTATTTAAAAATGAATATTTTAAATGTATAAATTATTCTATGTATATTATTATTACCGAGTGGTTAGTATTATATTTTCTAAAAAATGTGTTTCCCATGTGCTTATTATTTAATTTGACATAAAACTTGATATAAATTTTAGATATATATTAAATATAGTTATGCATATTAATATTCATATAGATAAATATATTATAAAAAATATTAAATATATTAGATATAATTGTAATTAAAATGTAATACTTGAAAAATTATTCGTTTTATCGTTTAATATATATTATATAAATTCATAAACAAAATAAACTTTAACTTTTAACACCCCCGTTATCTATGGAATTAAAAGATTAAATACAATTTTAAAATCACAATAATATCTATAATCATATAATATTAATATATTGTAATTTTTGAATAAAAATAATGAGTCATGAAATGTTAAGATCATATATTGTTAAAGTGCCCGTATTAGGTTACTTTCTCCTATGTTCGATGTTATACATTTGAATAATAAATAAATAATAAATACATAGGTAATACATAATATATTATATATGTATTATACTTAATAAATAAATAATATATATATATATATATATATATATAAATATATAATATATAATAAAATATTGGATATATACGTATATATATATATATATTATAATATTAATAATGTAAAAAATTACGTAAAGATTTAATATACATTTTTTAATTTTTATATTTATATAATTTATTCGATTATTTTTTTGATAAATTATTTTAATTAAGCATTAAACTTTGATGTGCGCTTATAATGGATATCTACGAGGTATAATAACAAAATATTAAATTTCCAAGAAATAATTTGTTTACAACTAGTTTACAAAATAATTTGTTTGTTAAAATGTTCAATAAAAGTAATTTTTTTAATAAATGTATGCTATTTTTATATTAACACTTATAATTTTATATTCATATAATGATGATAGACTTATATAATATCAAAAAAATATATTTGTATTATTCATTTGATAATTTTTTTTGATTTAGAAAAAATTTCAAAATAAATTAAAATTTCTGTTAGATCGATTTAATTATTAAAACAATTTTTAAAAATTCTTTGTAAGGATGTTTTTATATAATACATATGCTAAAAGCCAATTTTACTTGTACACATTTTTTCCTTTCATATAACTGTACATTTTTTTTATTTCGTAATTTTCAATGTAAATTCCTATCTTTTTTAAATATTGTATAACTTTCAAAAATGTTGTCGGTTTTCAATTTTTTTTATTATATCTATAATTATTAATAGGAGTTATTCCAAGTTAGCTGTCACTCTTATATGAATGGAATTAGTGATGTAAATTTTGAGGAAAACAGATGTATCGAGACATTCAAATATCAAATATCAATGTCTCGAGACATTCAAATAATAAAATACGGAACTTCAAATTACACTGTCTATCGTTAACACCAGAAATATTTAATATTTTCAATACACGGAAATACATTAACACGCTGCATATATATATACACCAATGTAATCATTATTTAGAACCTATAATGTATATTGTTTAAATGTAGACTTAATGCTTAAATAAATATTACGATTACGATATAGGATATCAAATTCGATGACAAATATACAACTCGTGCAAACATACTATACAGGCGGGTGGGTAAGACATGCCTAAACAAACTACGTTACAATGATTACAATTATAATGAATTACATACATATATAAAAAAACTAAGTTTATATACCTATAATAGATAATCTATTACATAACATCGTAACCTACATTTGTACGAAAATAATATTATAAATGTAATCATAATTGTGAAAAATCAATAAATACGGGTTAAATTTAATTTACAACTTATTATGTAATAGGTTGTAAATCTATGCCATTTAAACCTATGCTGAAAATCTAATCTAAATGAATCTATTGACACAACTTTAAAACAACAGATATGTTCTATTTTTGTATGAAATTATTAATATTTCACAAACACGGGCGGGCGGGTAAGATGTGCCTACAGAAACTACGTTACAATTACGATTATAATTACGATTACCTTATATTAATATATTATAAAATAATGTATAATATATATATTCATGATTTATGCGGTTTATGGAGGAATTGAATGTTTTAAATGTGATAGAATATGGATCTATAGGGGGATTATAATCGCGGCAATTACACATGTTCTTTAATTATGTCCCAAGACAGCTGTCTTCTCTTTCCTTCTACAAAACCTTGCATGCTTACTTTACATGCTCGAGTGTTGGTTGAATGTTAGTTGTGTTTAGGAGGAAGTTGAAGTAGGAACGTATTGGAGAGATTCATGTCGTATTATGTGGAAAAAATGAGCTAATTTCCTTCTTTTTATAGTTTAAAGGAGTTGTTCAACAGAGAATATTGTTTCAATAATTGTCTTATAAATATAATTATTCGTTTTACTTTCTCGGTATGAGATGCCTAGGTTTCTTCTATATTATTTAGATTCGAATCCATTTATTTTGTTATCTATGGTTTCAATTAATGTCCATGTTTCATAACCATATAATAGAATATAGAGTATCAGCGATTTGTATAAGTCTATATCGGTACGTAATGAGATGCTTCTGATTTTTATATATTGTACTTAGGTTTACCATAGTAGAATTTGCTGTCTAATTTGTATCTCCTTTTCACTTTTTCCGTCTTTTGTCAATGTGATACCAGATATTTGAATTTGTAGACTGTTTATGGTGTTTCACCGTTCATAGTTATAACGTTTGTATGGTTGTTTGAGAATTCATTTACCATGTTCTTACTTTTTCCAGACTCACTTCCATACCGTATGCCGCTGAGCAGTTATAAACTTTATCTGTGATCTATTGTAATTCTGGAATTTATCCTGCCATTAAATATATGTCATCTGCAAACCTTAGGTTACAAATATTATATCCTCCTACAACTATAGTTGAACTGTGGTTGCTTAGAGTATCTTGCATAATTTTTTCAAAGAAAATATTGAATAAAGTTGGCGACAGGAGGCAACATTGTCGTACTCCTACCGATATCCGAAAGAAGTCTCCTCTTATACATACATTTTTACATTTTTCGGCTTTCGGACTGCGAACAGTGCTTATAAAGCAATCGGCCGTCCATATATATTTTAAGTTAATGTTTCATATTAAATAGGTAGGTTTTCAATAGTTTCTTGAAGTTGGGAGTTGATGGTGTAGTACGGATGGATGTGGGGAGAGTGTTCCACGAGTATGGGACGGATATTGCCCATGCTCGAGTGTTGGTTGAATGTTAGTTGTGTTTAGGAGGAAGTTGAAGTAGGAATGTATTGGTGGAGCGTGTAGTGGTATTAGTTGGTAATTTAAGTTTGAGTAGGGATGCTAGGTAGTCAGGATAGTCATGGTGGATTGCTTTATGAGCCAGTAGTAGAGTTTTATATAGGATTCTATGGCGTACAGGTATCCAGTGGAGTTTAACTAGGAATGGAGATATATGAATGTGGGAGTATTTTGGTATGTTGAATATACACCTAGCTATAGAATTTTGAAGAATTTGGAGTTTAGTAATATACGATGAGGGGGTATTATAAAGGATAAAATTGCAGTAGTCGAATATAGGTAGGATGTAAGCAGAAGCTATAATAGTAGCGGTGGATATTGATATTGAATGACGAATAAGGCGTAGTGAATGTAGTTGATAGTTTAATAGTTTTGTTATGTGGGACAGTTGTCTGTAAAAATTAAAAGTATTATCAAATATAACACCAAGATTTTTGACATGGGTTGAGTACATGATGTCCATTTATGTTAATTGGAGGGGGTAACGTTTTACTTCGGAGTGGAAGGTGAAGGAATATAGCATCGGTTTTAATTGGGTTAAAGACGAGGGAGTTTATTGTGAGCCAGTTATGAATGGTGGTAATAGTAGAGGAAAAGATGTCGGGTGCAAAATTAACGTTTTCTGTACATTTTACATAAAGTTGTATGTCGTCTGCATATGTATGGAAGCTAACTGGAGAATTCGAGATAAGGTGGAGAAGGGGAATTATATAAATGTTAAAGAGTATTGGTCCAAGGACTGACCCTTGGGAAACACCGTGTGTTACAAGACGGGAAGATGAACGGGTTGAGTGAACTAAAACTGAGGAAGTTCGGTTGGTTATGAATGAGGATAGCCATTTGTGTGCAGTACCAGTGATACCTATATATGTAAGACGGTGTATGAGAATCGTGTGGTCAATAGTGTCAAACGCAGAGGACAGATCAAGTAATGCGAGTATTGTGCCATTTTTGTTATCAAGGTTAGTGAGAATATCGCTGGATATCTTCGCTAGTGCGGTTTCTGTTGATTTGGAAGGAAGATATGCACTTTGGAAGATATGAGGGATTTTTTGTGATATTAAATAAGACGTTAGTTGTTTCGCGACGATTGGTTCCAAAGTTTTGGAAAATATCGACAGGTTTGAGATTGGACGATAATTGTTGATGCTCTGAGGGTCAAGGTTTGGTTTCTTAAGGAGGGGTGTAATGAGTGCATGTTTATAGGATGTTGGAAACGTACCGGATTCGAGGGATTCACAGAATATATTATTGAGAGGGATAGTGAGGGATTCAGTGATTTCGTGTAAGAGGGAAAGAGGAATAGGGTCAAGAGGAGATGAACTTTTAGTTGCTTTAAGAAATGTGCCTATGTCTGACATGGAAAGGACTGCAAATACATTAAGTGAGTGAGTTGGCATGGTGGGGGTTATTAAAGTGGTATATCTTGGGAGATTGCTGAGAGTACTTGTAAGCTTATGATGGAAATAGTCATCAAAAGTTGATGATAAGGTGTCTGGTGGAAAGTCGGGTAAAGTTTTCTTTTTATTTCGCCCAAGGAGTTTCGAACAAATGGTGAACGTGTTCTTTTGATCTGATGAGCATGATTCCAGAGAGGCAGTAATATGAAGCGATTTTACAATTAAGAGATCACGTCTATGTTTGGACTTTATATAGTTAACTATCACTGCACTGCTCGAATTTTTATATAGGTTTTATATGATTGATATAAGGTGTTCTTCAATATTACAATTTCTCATTATATTCCATAGTCTATAATTCCATACACGCCTTTTTTAAGTCAATATAATTGTTACAAAGTTTCTTTCCATATTCAATCTATTTTTCCGCCATAAGTTTACAGTTTAAGATTTGTTCCGTCGTGTTTTTTTTTCTTCTAAATATAGCTTTTTCTTTTACTAGAATACTTTTCACCATCGTATTTAAGAGATTTAGAATAATTCTTAATAAGAGATTTACTTGCTTGTGATATCAGACTAACAGTTCAGTAGTTTTCGCACTTCTTAAGGTTTCCTTCTTGAATTGCTATTATTAGTGATTATGTCCAGAGATCTGGCCATTCCTTTGTATCCACATATTTGTTGGCAAAGATCAGTGATTGTGTCAACAGTTGGTTTCACCTTTGATAAATGGTTTCCACGAATATTGTCGACTCCTTTAGCTTTACCTTTTTTGAAATTTGTAATAGTATTTTCCACTTCTGACTCTAAAATCGGTAAGTTATCATGTCCTTTTACATCTCGATTAATAAGTGTATTTTTTGTTCCGGATTTATTTGGTGATTATAAAGTTATGTACAGTATTCTGTCCATCTTTTTGCCATTTCAGTATTCTCCGAGATAGCCATCTTTATTTTCATTCAATCTAGTTTGCTTCTTTGTGCTCGAATATGTGAGAGCTTTGAGTGTTTGATAGGAACGTTTTGAGTGAATACCTATTCGTATATCCTGGTCTATAGATCAACATTATTTTTGTATCCATTTTTTAGTATCTTTCATACCTTTTCTTATTCCCTGAGTTGATCTTCCTATACTCTTATATGTTATCCGTTAAAGTTCTTTTTAGATTTTAATCTCCTTCTTTCAACACATAAGTCAAGAAGTTCGTTTGTTATCCAATAATGCTTCTTAGTTTTCACTTTGCCCAGTACTTTTTCAGCTGATTTTTTCATAATTTCAGTAAATTTCAGCAATCTCATTATAACTTGTGTTGGTTGTTTGGCTTTGTATATCTATTTGGGTTAGTTTAACCATAATTTCCTGATACAAGTTACGTTTAGTTTTGTTGTTTAATAGTTTCTCTACATCAAAGATGAACCTCGTTGATTTTATTTTACGGTTTCGTTTCAGTTTTAGTTTTATATCGCATAAAACCATGTCGTGGTCGCTATACATCAGCCCCAGGATATATTCTAGTTATTGCTTTATTTATACTGGACTTGAAACTTTGCGTTGTCAAGATATAATCAATTTGATTATGCTTATTGCCATCTGATTAGTGCCATGTACTGTTCCTCGAGTTTGTTGTGGGTGTAAAGTATTTGAGAGCAATATATTATGTTTTTGGCAAATCTAACATCCCGTATCCCTTTGATTAATATTACCTAGTCCATATCTTCCTATTGCCTCAGACCACATTTCACGACCGTTGCTGACAACTTTTGAGGTACAGTCTCCTTGAATTATCATAAACTCCTTTTTAGGTATTCTTGTAGTTGTGTCTTCTATTTGCTCATAAAGTCTTCAATTATGTCATCCTCATAGTCATCTATCGGCGCATATACTTATATGATTAATTGGTGTTACTGCAATCCTTATATATATAGTATTCGACTTGATATATGTTAAACATTAATTACAATTTCACAATCTCCTTCTTAACTATAAAAGTTACACATTGTTGGTGTTTATCTTTACGCACATTGTACCTTATCACATTATCTTTATCAGTTACTTTTTACCTGTACCTTTCCACCTTACCTTTGCTAGACCTAGGACATGTACTTCTCTAGTTCCCGATCTAGTCCTTCTATCTTTCCACATGATTGTAGGGTTCGAATATTCCATGTACCTATTGTTGTAATATTATGTATTGTTCTTAATTTACTCTGTTGTTTTATTCCAGTAGCTGTATTATCACTTCCATCCTGGATATTATTTATGTATACGCGGAAGTTGTTATTCCGGGAAACGTCCTATCCGGCATGTTCTTTCTATTTGCTTGATTCATATCATTTCATTAGGCTTATTTAAGCTTAGTGGCGCATATCTTCTTTCCAAGCCCCCTCCATGAATTAGCCTGCGTTAAGCCAGTTAACGGGGTGTGGCACGAGGATCACTCATGTAAGAGTTGGGTGTCTATTTTATTCAAGGGAACTCGATAATACAAACCCATTTTACCCCTATTAGATTTACGCCTCTTATAAATAATACAAATAACTATACATCTACTAAATAATAAATATCCATTTGTATTGATTATTTCATATTCTATTGCAAAACTCTATATTACTATATAGTATATACTATTCGTGAGTTTTGTTGTTTAGCAATTCAACATTAATGGAAAAAGCTTCCCTTTTATCTTCGCTTAATAATTACTACGCTTAGTTTAAAATAAGCTAAACACTTATTTATTCAGACTGAACTTTATATATTAACATAATTTCTCTATTTATTTAAGAGAGTATTAACTATTGTTCATAAATATTATTTGTAAACGGTGTTAAAATAAAATAATAATAATAATATACATACCTATACACTCAATATGTCTACTACTAACTTATTTTAGTACATATTACCAATAAACTATCTTAAACTTAATTAGTACACATACAATTTCAGATAATAGTATTAATATACTATAATTCTTCACATTTACATATCTTTACCCTTGTTATGAGTATTACCTAATACAAAATATCGCTATATGTAATCAAGGTATTATTAAACTTTAATAATGTTATTTATATATATATAAATATAATAAAAAAATATAAATAAAATTGAGTATAATTAAAAAAAATATTTTTTATAAAATAAAATAAATATTTTATTAGTATTTATTGATATTTATTTACTTAATTTAAGATGCATACTACAATTATATTATTACATTTATTACCTTTTATGTTATGTACACCTAGCCATAAGGTTATAAATAATATATATTTATAATATACATAGAATTTATACCATACATCGGACAAAATATATTTCATACGTATACGAGGGTATACATGTATAAACAAGTGCACTTATACTATCGTGGGAATGTTTAGCGTTCACAGATATGCATAACCGGATGATGACGTTGGAATAGATATAACAATATGTACTATATTGTGATTTAGTTTGTAATAATATTTACCTTACCTTAACAGGTCGAGCTTGCTCGGCATTCATTGACATGTTTTCTCCATCCATCTCTATCGTTCATCGCGTTTGGAAGTTCGTCTAAGGTGTATTCTGTATCTTCAACCAGTTGACCAATATACGTCTTAGCTGGGCGTCCACGTGACCGTTGACCATATTGAGGTTGCAAGAGTAATGCAGTGCTTGCCAGTTCGTTATCGGCTCTCCAACAATGTCCCTCATACGTTGTTTTCGAATAGTTTCGGTGACCAATGGGATTTTTTTGTACAATTCCTCGTTTGTTATATGTTCTTTCCATGATTTTTTTAGCGAAGCTCTAAGCATTCTCGTGTATTCTCTATGTAGTCGATTTTCATGAGTCTTTGTTAGTGTACATGTTGTCGCTCCATATGTTAAAACATATTCAACGGTCGCTCCGAAGAAGGTTCTCTTGAGCCTTTCCGATAGTTTTGAGTTCCATATTTTCGTCATGCTGGTTATTGTTCCCCATGCCTTTGCGATTCTCACATCGATATCGTGCGCAGTTGATCCGATAAAGCTACCCAAGTAGTTAAAGTCTTTAATTTTGTTAAGGGTTGTACCTTCACTTAGTTAATACTTGATCCTCTTTTTGATTAAAAGACATGTAGATTTTCAATCGTATATCTTTTGCCTTCTCTTCGATTTGATTCAAGAGCTGTTTGATATTTTCCATTGAGTCAGCTGTGATAGCTATATCATATGCATACTTAATATCGGTGATGTAAGTTGATGGATGTCTCCGACTTCGTCTTATCTTAAGTGTGAAACTAAAATGTGAGCTACAGTCTATATATGATTTTAGGATATAATCTAAACAAATTATGAACAGGAATGGTGATATCGTATCGCCTTGTAAAATACCTGTTGTTATCTCAAATAATTGTGTATCGCCATCTGGAGATTTAACCATAGAATGGGTTCATGTACAACATCATTATGGTGCTGACTGTTTCAGCTGATATTCCGTAGCTTTTTAAGATGTACTTCATGTTCTTTCTGTCTATGGAATCGAATGATTTTGAGAAATCGACGAATAATAGTACTGGTGGAATATTGTTCGACTTTACTCTTTCAAGTAATCGACGTATAGTTTGAATTTTACCGTATGTAGATATGTTTGTTCGAAAGCCATTTTGGTTTTTCCTTAATAGTGGATCTATTTTTGGTCTTATCCCATTCAGCAGCATTAAATTGTAAGTTTTTGCTGCTATTGGTGTTAACGTAATCCCCCTATAATTTGTTGGTGAAGCAAGATCACCTTTTGTAAGGAAAGGTATCAGGATATCTATTAATATATAGATATACGAAAACACAACCCATAGTAGTATCGGGTATATTATGAATATAGTACTCATTAAATATCATAATAAATATATATATATATCAAATATATCTATCAAATTAGTTGGATAACGGAGTAAATAACTTATAATTTATAATACACTTATACAAATTTATGTTGTACGATAACGATTTCGATATCACTACCGTTGTACGATAGTATATTTACTATGTAAGATGTCACCAATGTTGAACTCAATTTTAGCGAATATCCATAAATGAAATTACAAATGTTTTAATTCTTAATCAACTTTATCAAATAAATCTATACTAAAAATGAAATTTATAATGCTTGCTTATTTTGCTTATTTCGGGATTGTTGTTTCCCGGACAGTAAAAGTTATCTATACATCACGGTTCATCATGGTTACTCTCATCTCGCTCGCCAGTATACCAGTTTCGCGCTCCAGATTCCTGAAGTAGATTTATGGTGGACTTCCCGTCATCTAGTTCGATGAGTAGGTTCCCAAATAACTAGATCCGAAACAACTTCATCATCTCTACCTAGGCAATGTCAAGCTAACTTTAAGAATCGATGTGGATATTTGTAGATATTTGTTATACAGTACTTCTTTTGTAACTTTCTGAGACCTATGTACTATTATCATTGATAAAATTAGTGTGTATGTGCCATTAAGTTGTTTGAGTAGTGTTTTAATGAGGGTCCAAGTCTCACATCTGTATAGCAGAACCGATTCAACGTTGGTGTGCATGATCCTGATTTTTAGTTTACTACTAAAAGTTTATTTTAAGATATTCCTTATTTATGACATGTTCTCCAAGCAAGCGCTTTTGCACTGCTGTCAAACCATGCCCATGGGTACTTGAAGTCTTCAACCCTTTTCAGATTTGACCCATCTATAGCTTTGTTTTCAAACTTTTAATTTGTATTGTAACTCATGTATTTCGTTTTCCCGGTATTCATGCTTAGTCCTACTCGATTTGATGATTTTTCGACTCGAGTGAGCATCTCTTGGGCTTCTTTAATAACTTGACTTACTAATGCAATATCATCTGCGAAGTTCATATATGTAACAATGATAGGTGATACTCTTCTGATTTTTCTTTTCCTTAATTGGAAATCTAGTTAATCTTCTCTTCTTTGTAAATCTGTTCTCATAACATAATCGATAACTATGATAAAAATGTATGTTAATAACGTATCTCCTTATAAAACACCAGCTAGAATATTGAAAGTTTCCATTTCTCCATAGGGTGTAACGACCTTAGCAGTAATATCTTCATCATTATTATAATAGCCATCACCAACTCCTCCTATAATCCGTAAGCTTTCAGTATCGTAAATATTTTCCCTCTATGTATAGTATCAAAGGCTTTCTTGTAGTCGATGAATATCAGGATTGAAATAATTATCTTAAACTCCATCAATCAGTCGACTAAGTGGTAATATTTGACTGGTTATTGTTCTGCCACTTCTTTAACCATAATGACTTTTACTTATATGACAATCTAGATGAGGCCTAATTCTGTTCAGTATCATACGATTATAAGTTTTCGCTACTAATGAAGTAAGACTTATACCACGATAATTACTAACTAGACTACGATCTCCTTTCTTGGATATTGGGATTATATTAATAATTGACCATTGTATTGCTTCATTTTATCTAATAGTACTTTGTTACAGAAGTAGAGGATATCATTTCATCTATAATACATCGTTTTAATACTTATGGCCCTATTTCATCAACACCGCAGTTTTTACTTTCTTTGATTACATCTTTTGCCAACTTGTATACATTTTAAAAGCTCCACGCTTTTATCTAGAGGTTATATAACTTGTATTATCGTTTCATTTTTGTCTTCAATATTTGGTGGTTTGCCTAATAATTCCTGAAAGTGTTTGTATCAAGTTTGTAGACGTATTTTTGGTTATTTACTTTTATCATTCCCTTTTTAGTTGTTTTTCTACCAGTTATTTCATTTATTAATTCCCAGCTTAATATGTACTTATGTTGAGATCAGCGTTCTCAATTTGTTTGATCTTTTCTTCTAGGTTATCAACTGTAATATTTGTATATGCTGTATATAGTTTATTTCGAGATTCAGTATTGTTATATTGATTAGTCTCTATTTTCTATATGAGTATCTTCTCTAGCTCTAGAAACAGTATTATTAGTGGATGTACACATTTTATTTGTTGTAATTAAAAGTGGAACTAGTTATCTTGTAACTTCAGGATTTATATCTATGAATCGTTTATATATATCTGAAATATCTTCATCACCTTGCAAGATAAATCGATTTTTTATGTCAACTACATATTTCTCCTGAAGGGAAATTCAGTTTTTAAACAAAGGCTAATTATAACGGAGTTTAATTGGTAATGTATTTCTATTCGCTCGCAAACTTAGCCTACTTTAGATGATATGAACCAATGCTAGAAAAAGTGTTATATACTTCCACATTTGTGATGCTGTTTTTCCATTTTTTTCACATTAAGTTATAGTCAAGCTGATATTTCCTGCAGCACGAATCCATATATATCCAAAGTTTATTCAACTTCTTTTGAAAATATGTATTTGTTGTTACTAATTGTTTTTCATTTATAATATCTATCAATAATAAACCATTTTTATTTTTCTCTTGATGATATGTAAAATTTCTGTCAGTTGTTTTGTCAATTTCCCTATCCTTGCATTAAAATATACAATAATGATAGGATATTGTGATTCTGTAGCTCTTGTAAGTTCATCATATAATTTGTTTATAACTTCATCTTCACTAGAATTTGTTGAATATATGATTATAATATGTTGCAGGGTATCCATGGAATGTGCTTATCAATATTATCTCAGAGTGTGATATAACCTCGCATAGTGAGTTTATTAATCTTTTATTTTGAAACATTATACACATTCCTACTTCCATAAAATCCATGCTGATGTTGTTATAAGTGTGCTATATCCAATATTATTATACGTATCAGTTTCATCATGCATAATTCGATGTTTCTCTATTCCAAGAATATCTAGATCATGGCTTTCGAAATTACACTTGAGGTCTAGTTGTTTATGCTCATCTCGAATGTTCTAACGTTTATAGTTGATACAATGATTACTCGTTTGCATCTTAATAGTTTGGCCTTATTACCTACGCATTTTTCAATATCTACTATTCCTTGCGGGTTTGGAGTAGGTCCGTCATACTTATCCTTATAGATCGCTTAGGTTGAAGGATATATTAAGGACTTTAACCCTAGTGTTATTTGTTGTACGTGTCATGTCTTTCTTTGAGTTTGATTTAAGATTTACACTCTTCAACCTTTACTTAAAGAGGTATTACTACGAGGCAGCAGAAATATTTGGAGTCAGAGTTACCTTCTCCTAGATCCCCTACAATTTAGCCTGGATACTAAGTAAATAGTTTACCATGGTATGACTCTTGGAGGAATTGTAGTAGTCTTGACTTGTAGAACCATAAAACCACCAGGAAAGGACTTACACACTCGGCCTTTCTTTTCGCTTGTTATGACTAGAAGGTGGATATAGCTAGAGGGATACTAACTACAAAACTATAGTCTACAAACCATGTGCATTATGCACTATACCCCACAAAAATTAAAAATTGATAGTAATGATATACAATTAGGTAAATAATATACATAACATATTTTTAATTAATAGAGAATAGAGGTTCCTTATGCTATATATATATTTATTTATTTGTTTAAAGACTTCATAAATGAAAATCATTTTTCGACGTCATAACAATAATAATAATAATAATAATAATAATATAATAATATAACATATAAACGAAGATAACAATAATCGCAAAATATATATTCATTTCACTAAATAATGTTTAAAGAGTCTACTTTTGAATTGAGATCGAGAAGTTGTCGTACGAATAATATTCGGAAGTAAATTCCATAGAGTTGGTACCGCAACAGAAAAAGCAGAGTTACCAAAACATGAATTTGTATGAGGCATAACAAGTTTCATTGCATGGCAATCCCGTCTTGGTCTGTTACTGGTAGAAATTGGTAATAATTCAGCCAGATACTTAGGTTCACCCGAGTAGATAGCTTTATGAGCTAAACATAACAATTTTAGTTTACAAAGATCACGATATCTGAGCCAACCAAGGGTTAACATAATATGTGATATAGATATATAGTTACTACCCGTATTAGTATTTATATTATTTTTAATTTTATATAAAACACGAACAGCTCTCCTTTGAATTTTTTCGAATTTTATCATAATATTATCAGGGACAAAAACAAAAAGTCAATTGCAGTAGTCGAATCTACTAAAAACCAATGAATATATAAGTGATTTAGTGATATCAAAGGAGAGCTTAGAATGAGCCTTATGTATATTATATAAATAAAAATTAGCAGTACGAATAACATTAAGAATGTGACTGTCATATTTCATAATAGAGTCAATTGTTATACCGAGTGTTGTGATTTTATTAGATAAAGGCAGCGTGGCAAGAAAACTATCAGTTATTTTAACAAATGAAGGTATTTTAGAGAATAAAATAGTATCAGTTTTTGAGACATTTAAGGATAATGAATTATTAGTGAACCAATTTTGTATATCAGTATTACAGTTTTTAATGTTTTATTAGATTATAGCGTGATCAGTAGATTGAGGAAAGGAAGTATAAAGCTGTAAATCATCAGCATATAGATGATAGTGAATGTAAGGATATTTTTAAAAAATAGAAGAAACAGGTAATATATAAATCAAGAAAAGTATTGGGCCCAGAACAGATCCTTGAGGAACACCATAAATGTGCATAAATGATTTTGAAAAATTGGTATTAATCTTAATTGATGAAAAACGAGATGTTACAAAAGACATTAACCAATTGTGCACCTGTCCATGAATACCTATCTCTTTAAGCCGACATGATAACATTGTATGATCCAGAGTGTCAAAAGCACTAGATAGATCAAGTAATACTAAGTAGCATGGCATTTTGTTGTCAAGCGACAGTATTATATCATTAAAAATCAAATTAAGCGCTGTTTCCGTTCCACGATTAGGAAGATAAGCACTTTGTAAAGGATCAGCTATCGAATTAGAAGTTATATAATGAACTAATTGTTTACTTATAATGCGCTCAAGAGTTTTAGAAAGGGATGATAGTTGAGAAATTGGACGATAATTAGATAGAATAGAGGAATCAAGAGTATACTTCTTAATAATTGGAGTAATATATGCTTGTTTCATACTTGGAGGAACAACTGAGGAGATAAGCGATGAGCGAAATATATTAGTAATAGGAATTATCAAGTATGAAATAGAAGAACGTAGTAATGTAAGAGGAATAGGATCTAGAGGGGATGGCGATTTAATGGACATAATTAATGTTTGGATTTCAAGAGGATTAGGAAGCGAAAAGCAGGACCAGTGAAATGATGAAAAATGTTTACATAAAGATGGTTGGCAATTATTACTCATAGGAGGTAGATTATTTATGATACTTTTTGTTTTTTGTATAAAAAAACTAGAAAATGATGAGCAAAGTACATTTTCAGGTAAATCTGGACGTTTTTTAATTTTATTCTTGCCAATTAGAGAAAAAGCTAGTTTAAAAGACTGTTTAGAGTTGATTCCAAAATCACGAAATTTATTAATAAAAAATAAAGATTTTACATTAGATAATTTCCTACGATAAATGTTACGATACATTTTAAATGACTGTAAATCATTCAGTGATTTCGATCGAGAAAACTTCAATTGATATGATCGTAATTTCTTTTTAAGAGTTGATAATTCAGAGCCAAACCATGACTGATGAAATATCTTTCTTATTTTAGAAATTTTAAGAGGGGTATGGAAGTCAAGGGATAACTTGAGTGAAGTATTGAGATCATCGCATGAAAGTTCGATATATAGTAAGTGTGATGTGAGATAATTTAGCCGAATAAAAGTAGATTTCATGAATTCTATAATATTAATGCTAGATATATTTCTATAATTTCTGATAAAAGATTGATCCAAGGGAAGCGGGAAAGATAAAGTGAAATTAATGGGAAAATGGTCAGATATAAGTAGACTTAGATTAGTACTAGAGATTAAAGAAGAATCAGAAGGGGATATAATTACATCGATAGTATTACCACTATTGTGAGTGGGAAAAGTAATATGCTGATGCATAGAATTACTAAATAATAGGTCATTAAAATTATTAGATTGATAAGATGTTTTATTTAATTGAATATTAATATCACCAAGAATGATACAATTGCTGATTGAGATTGAATCAAAAATAATTGAAATTTCAGATAAAAAAGTAACAAAAGATGAAGATGGAGGACGATATATGAGAATAATGTCAATAAAACTAGATGTGTTAAGAAGACGATATGAGATAGCTTCATAAGATCTAAAGTTAGGTAAGATATTATTTTTAATATTAAAATGAGAATTATAAATTATTGCAATACCACCACCCCGCGAAGTGCACCTATTGTGGCAGATCATATTATAGCCATTAGGAACAACAAAAGCAGGAATAGTTGAGTCATTATCTGTAAGCCATGTTTCAGTTATAGCGACAATATCACATTTAGAGTCAATAATAAATTGGTTAATAAAATCACTTTTATTTCTGATGGATCTAGCATTGAATAAAGTACAATAAATATTTCTGTTATTACTATTTTCATTAACCTTAAGATTCGATAGTCATAAATTGGCATTATTACTATTATCACTATTGTCACTATTGTCACTATTATTATCACTATTGTCACTAATATTACTCTGTAACCCCTTACAATATTCATCAAAAGATTTACTCCAGATGGAAAGCAATTTTTCATCTGGTATAAATGGCTTGCATTTCCAGTCAATGCGACTAGTAGATGATTCACTAGATTGAATAATATGACGAAGTTGATAAGTGCTAGATGATTTATTAAAAACACATCTACGATCTGTTTGAGAATATTTTGATGCATGGAAGTAGATACGCTTTAGTTTTAGAAGCGAAGCATCAATATATGGGCGAATGTAGAGTGATTCATAGTTTGACGAGAGAAGCTTACTATTTGAATTAATAAGTGAGTCTGATATACAAGGCGAGGAAAGGGTGATATTTGCAAAATGCGAACGAAAAGAGAAATTAGTAATAGAATTAGGATCAATATTTAGATAGTTAAATAATAATTTAATGTATGACATATTTCTATTAACGGGTTTTATATGTTCAATGACAATGAATGAGGTAGAATTGGATGATTGGTTTATCAAGGATGATGGAGAAAATACATGTGGCATGGATGATGACGATGATTTTGGTAGACTAGATTTAACAATATCAGAAAAGGATTTATTAGTAGATTTAATAATAGTATCTGGGAGGGATGATATAACATTATATAGTAAATCAACACTTGGGAGATTAATGGTGAGCTCAGATATCTTATCACTAAGTAAGTTAAATTGACTTTTAAGATAATTAAGCTCTACAATAATCTTTGAGTTAACACTGACAGTATTATTATCATTAATGACAGAATTTTTACATAAATGCTTGCAATTCTTACATACAAATTTAATATAAAAAGAATTAAATAACGACAAGCCATATTTCGATGGGTTAGTTCCGTTCCATACTATCGACGTAACTCCATACGATCGTAGACATTCAACATGAAGGTCAGTTGAGCAATAGCCACAGGAAATTTATGTACCGGTGCTCGAAGGCTTGTCACACTGCATGCATAGCTTTTTATCCATCTTAGGCGAACTTCCTATAAACAATAGAACACAGCAGTCTATGTATGTAGCGAAAAGGTAGCTAACCTTGTACCGAAGGTAGGTAGATCCGACTACCTATAGAGCAGACACCCAGGGGAGATCCTCGGGAGGCAATCACAGTCGGGATGTAATTGTAATATCAAGTGCATATAACTTCATGTATAGCGAAATAGTAATGCATAGACACTGTGTATATAATACACAGGCAAACGAAATTCAATAGAAATGCAATTCAATAGATATTGATTCTATAGAAATTAGTCAATTGAAGAAACACGTCTTTACTGTACGTAATAAAACACGAAATGAACGTATACATATACGATAATACGATCGATATTACTAGAATAATCTGTTGGCGTTTCAAAACACTGCGTTTTCAATTCGTGTAACAATATTTAAAAAAACAATAAAAATATTCCTCTGCGTACGATGGGAATTTTGTATTTATAGAATACACCAATCGTAGTATAGTTGTAATATACATTAGTACGTAAAGTATATGCGATATATGATTCACCATATAACATCAATATATTTTATAAATATTCATATATATACATTTATATTTATTTCCTAATTATTAATATAACTCAAGTTTCTTATCTATTAACACAGACATGCACAGATGAAGATATTTTCATAAATAAAACTTTACAATCCAATATATTTATTGACATAACTCTAAAATATACTCATTATCATTGTAATAATAAATCTATTATTGGTATCGAAGGAGAGTCATATTTTACTAAAAATGATAATACATCAAATTTGTATTTATTTTATTTCAATATGAATAATAATAATATAACATCCATCGATCAAATATTAGTTAAATTACCTGCATTAAGATATTTGTATATGAATCATAATTTGATAATACAACTAGGAAATAATACGTTTAAATACAATACCCAACTAAAAGTTATATATCTTTTAAATAATAAAATAAAAATTATTTATTTAGAAATTGTAAATTTAAAATCAGTAACACGTATATTATTAAGTTTTAATCTCCTAACAACAACTAAAGAACGGCCATTTAACGTTATTACTGGACCCAATGATACAAAAGTATGGTACGTTCCAATTTTATGTGAAGCTATACATTGTAATTGCGCATTTAACTGGGAAATAATACTAAAGTATACAGGTATAAATAGGTTAGTATATGTGTTCAGTGATTGCGTTAACACATATTCAGCATATTCAAAAAGGTTCAATTGGCATAATATATCTGAATCTGTTCAAAATTATGTATATGATTTATGCCCTACTTTAAATTTATCTGAATGTAAACAAGGTTAATATAACTGACTAATTACATTATCATTACATTAAGCGTATAATATATATATATATATATATATATATAAATATATAAAGCAGTATATACATATGAATCATATTTATAAATCGTATGTAATAATTGGAACATTATATTCTGTTTTGTATAATCATTATAGTATTATTATAATTACCCTATATATTAATATTATTGAATTGAATTGAATTGAATGAATATTTATTATGAATTTTTCAAGTTCGATTTAGTAATAATATATAACAATATGTAGTGATAAATTCACAAAACGACAACAAAACGTAGATAGTACACATATAAAAATAACAATAGTAAATTAGAAACGTATCACATGTGCCGGTGATAAAAACAATTAATAATTAAAATTAATCATTTATAAAATTATATATATATACATATATATATATATATATATATATATATATATATATATGTATATATATATATATATATATATATATATATATATATATATATGTATAAATAAATATTAAGTTATAATTGTTTTAATATGATTTTTAAAGGTATATAAACTATTTGCTAATACAATATGTTCATCAAGACCATTCCAAATTTTAGCTATTCGATTATATTACAATATATTAATATATATATATATATTAATTTATTATTATTATTATTATTATTATTATTATTATTATTATTATTATTATTATTATTATTATTATTATTATTATTATTATTATTATTATTATTATTATTATTATTATTATTATTATTATTATTATTATTATTATTATTATTATTATTATTATTATTATTATTATTATTATTATTATTATTATTATTATTATTATTATTATTATTATTATTATTATTATTATTATTATTATTATTATTATTATTATTATTATTATTATATATTATTATTATTATTATTATTATTATTATTATTATTATTATTATTATTATTATTATTATTATTATTATTATTATTATTATTATTATTATTATTATTATTATTATTATTATTATTATTATTATTATTATTATTATTATTATTATTATTATTATTATTATTATTATTATTATTATTATTATTATTATTATTATTATTATTATTATTATTATTATTATTATTATTATTATTATTATTATTATTATTATTATTATTATTATTATTATTATTATTATTATTATTATTATTATTATTATTATTATTATTATTATTATTATTATTATTATTATTATTATTATTATTATTATTATTATTATTATTATTATTATTATTATTATTATTATTAGTATTATTATTATTATTATTATTATTATTATTATTATTATTATTATTATTATTATTATTATTATTATTATTATTATTATTATTATTATTATTATTATTATTATTATTATTATTATTATTATTATTATTATTATTATTATTATTATTATTATTATTATTATTATTATTATTATTATTATTATTATTATTATTATTATTATTATTATTATTATTATTATTATTATTATTATTATTATTATTATTATTATTATTATTATTATTATTATTATTATTATTATTATTATTATTATTATTATTATTATTATTATTATTATTATTATTATTATTATTATTATTATTATTATTATTATTATTATTATTATTATTATTATTATTATTATTATTAGTATTAATAGTATTAATAGTATTATTATTATTATTATTATTATTATTATTATTATTATTATTATTATTATTATTATTATTATTATTATTATTATTATTATTATTATTATTATTATTATTATTATTATTATTATTATTATTATTATTATTATTATTATTATTATTATTATTATTATTATTATTATTATTATTATTATTATTATTATTATTATTATTATTATTATTATTATTATTATTATTATTATTATTATTATTATTATTATTATTATTATTATTATTATTATTATTATTATTATTATTATTATTATTATTATTATTATTATTATTATTATTATTATTATTATTATTATTATTATTATTATTATTATTATTATTATTATTATTATTATTATTATTATTATTAATATTATTATTATTATTATTATTATTATTATTATTATTATTATTATTATTATTATTATTATTATTATTATTATTATTATTATTATTATTATTATTATTATTATTATTATTATTATTATTATTATTATTATTATTATTATTATTATTATTATTATTATTATTATTATTATTATTATTATTATTATTATTATTATTATTATTATTATTATTATTATTATTATTATTATTATTATTATTATTATTATTATTATTATTATTATTATTATTATTATTATTATTATTATTATTATTATTATTATTATTATTATTATTATTATTATTATTATTATTATTATTATTATTATTATTATTATTATTATTATTATTATTATTGATTGATTGATTGATAATTTATTTAAGCAAATACATAGCCGAAAATATAATCGAAAGTATAAAGTATAAATATTTGCTAACGATAACATACGTTATAGAAATAAATAAAGAATAATACGAAATTAAAAAATTAAGGAAATTAAAACGTTTTACAGTTACCGTAAAAATAAACGAAAAACAATCGAAAGTAGAAATAAATCATATAGTAAAAATAAACGAAAAATGATAAAAATAGAAATAAAAGATAGCGTAAAAATAATCGAAAATAGAAATAAAATACATTATTTTATAAGTGGCATCGAAATATTCAATTTCTACTTTAACTTTATAGAATTCTTCATCTTGTACCCTGTTTTAGTAATACATTATTAGTTATATAATTTAATATTTAAATGTTAAATTTTAAATATATTATAAACAGAACATATTAAAAATCAAATAAACCAATACTAGAATGAAACAAACAAATAATGTAATACTTACCAAAATCTGTAATAATAATATTAGGTACTTTATTAATTTATATTTTAATTGTATAATAAATTTGAAACATATATATATATATATATAAACAGAACAAGTTACAAATAAAATAAACCAATATACCTATACAAAAACAGTTAATAACAAAACATACCAATAATATTACGAAACAAAATAATATAATACTTATCACTATAATCTGAAATAATAGAAAATTATTAATATTATATTTTAGTAATATAATACATTTGAAACATATTTACAAAATATATATAAAACAAACATATAATACCGAACAAACAAAAGTAAAATAATACTTCACACTTTATCTGTAATAATAATGAATTATTAATTTTATATTATAGTATATTTGAAATATAGATATAAAAAATTCGAATTTTCTATAACAAAAATAAATTTATAACAAAATATAATACAGAACAAACAAAAATAAAATAATACTTCCCACTTTATCTGTAATAATAATGAATTATTAATTTTATATTATAATATATTTGAAATATATATATAAAAACCTAAATTTTCTATAACAAAAATACATTAAAAAAAAACCAGAAGAGATAATGTAATAATTTAGATACAAAATGAAACATAAATCAATATAAAATTATAAATTTCTGTTAAAAAAAAGTAGTTTGTCGAAACAGATTTTGTTTATTTTATTTTTAAAAGATGAAACAGATACAGATTTTATTATATCATTATTTAATGAATTCCATATATTAACTGATCTATTATTAATTATATTTTTAATTGTATTATCATAATTATGTATTACATTTAATTTTTTACAATTACCTCTAGTTCTACAATTATTCGAAATGTTAAGAATATCAGATATATTTATATCTGTATAATTATTTGAAATTTTAAAAATTGTAGTTAGATCTATTTTTAACCTTCTAAGTTCACGTGATTCTAATTTAAAATATACCAATCTCTCTATATATGATTTATAATTAATATTTGATGAATTTGTATATCATACGCATCTTGTAATTAATCGTCTAGTAAAATTATAAAACCATTTTATTATTTTATTAGATATACCGTATGATTTTAATTTAAATAGTAGTTTTTCAAAAGCTTTTGCAAAATCAATATATATTATATCTACACATTTTTTATTATTCAATTCATTATACCAACATTTTAAACATTTTGTTAATTGTAATTCTGTGGATTTTCCACTTATAAAACCATATTGATATTTTGTTAATAAATTATTAGATTTTAAATAAAAAATTAATTGTTTAGAAATAATACGTTCTAATACTCTACACATTACACATGTTATTGAAATAGGCCTATAATTATTTGAATTTGATGGTTCACCCTTTTTAAAAATTGGTGTGATTATAGATTTTTTCCAAATTTTCGGTATATTACCCGATAATAAAGATGAATTAAAAATAATATATAAAGGCCTACATAATTCATTAGATACTAATTTTAACATAGAAGATGGTATCCCATCAGTTCCGAAAGTATGTGTAATTTGTAATCTATTTAAAAATATTTTAATTATTTCAAGATTTAAATCAATATTATCAAATTTTTGTTTAGTTAAATTATAAAATTCGGGTAAATTTCCATTATCATTTTGTTGAATTGAACTAAAATATGAATTTAACGTATTTGCTTTGTCGAGATCTGAAAATAAAATATTATTATTTGATATATCAATTAGAGGAGATACTCCAGATTTTAAATTTTGTCTTTTTTTCATAAATTTATAAAACTTTAATTTATTTTTTGAATTAATTGCATTAATCTCTCTCTTAAAATTTAAAGATTATAATTCCTTGGATAATTTTTTTTTTGCTTCTATCCAATTATATTTATATTGTAAATTAGTTTTAGATTTTCGAAATAATTTTTTTACTTGCTTCTTCAATTTAAATATATTCTTCGGAAGTACCTGTTTTATTGTATTATTTATATTAGGAATATGTGATATAAATAATTTATTTAGAACATTATTAAAATATTCTACTTTTTGATCGATATTATAATCATTTGAATTTAGATATTCCCAATTAAATCTAGAAAGATGATATTTAATCAATTTTATATTAGCATTATTGAAATCAAAATTGTTTGATTTTATAATCTGTTTACATGGGTATTTTTCAATATTTACATTAAATGAAACAGAATAGTGGTCACTTATATTTGTATAATCCGAAATAGTCTCCAATATTTATATTAGATAGTAATTGTTTTTCATTAGTAAAAAGTAAATCAATTATATTATTATTACGAGTTGGCTTATTTATTAATTGTGAAAATGAATTTTTAATAATCGAATCGTAAAGTAATGCATAACTTTTTGGGTAACTAGGAAATGTATATTCTTTCCAATTAAAATTTGGTAAATTAAAATCTCCTATAATTATAGATGAATTATAATTTTGTTGGGTTATATCAAATAATTTACATATCTGTTCATGAGAAACTTCATTACAATTTGGAGGTCTATAGACACATATAATATTAAATGGAATTTTTGAATTAATTTTTAAATGTATATATTGAACATCTATGTGTGAAATAAAATTTCTTACAGGACATAAACTAGATTTACAAAATATCGCAACACCTCCTCTATGAATTAATTTATCGTATCTAAATAGTGTATAATTTTTTCCACCGATTAAATATAGAGAATCTCTATCATCTACCGTTAAGAATGTTTCAACTAAACATATAATGTCATATTTATTAGATGAAAGTAAAAATTCCAAAAAATTCATTTTATTTCTAATACTACGAGCATTAGCGTAATATATATTTAAATTGTTATTTTTAATATTTTCATCTTTATTGCCGGTTAGTCATCTAGAACCTGTATTTTTATTTTTATTTTTATTAATAATGGAATTTTTATAAGTAATATATGACAATTTCCATACACTAAAATTATCTTCACCAATTGACATATTCCAGTCAATTTTATTATTTATAATATATCTTAGTTCATAGGAACTACTTCTAGAATTATAAATACATTTGATAATTTTTTTACTTTTAATTAATTTATTTTTAACTACATGGTATAATATCTTATGTCGTTCTAGTGATATTTCATCTAGAGATGTTCTAATGAATGAATTTTGTAGATCTCGTAATTTACATAATCGGTTAACATTTAATAAAATAATTTTTTTTGAGACCACATTATCTAAAATTAATTTTAATTTATTAAATGATAATTGAACTATTGATAATACACACGATTTATTAATATCTACTGTTTTACAAATAATATTTACTAAGTATTTAAAGAAATTAGTTTTATCATTATTAGGAATATTTATATTGTGAATAATTATTTCATTATTGCTATCTATATTATTTTTAATAATATTTACTGATTTTACCAAATTGTCAGTAAAGGTATCAGAATTGGTTACAGTAGAGGTTACATTAGCAGTTACATTAGCGTATGATTTTTTTAACAACAATCATATCACATATTTCAGTGATTTTTGATAGTAACATATTTAATTTTGTTTCTGTGCTATTTATTAAAGTATTAATATTACTATTATCAATAATAGTAGACGATGGTAATGAATTATTTAAACTAGGTTGATTTATTGGTGTATTATCATTATTATTATTATTATTTATACATGTATTACATTTAAATGTAAAATTTGGTGATCTAAATAACTGAATAGCATATTTTGGTGGTGATTTATTAGACAAATTTGTTTTCATAATTTTTGCTTTATATAAGCATTTATAATGGTATTTATTACCACATGAACATGCTATATAATTTTCGTTATTAATTTCTAAATTACATGTAATACAATCCATTTTTAATGTAATAAATATATTATAATTATATAGTTTTAGAAATTATATATATTTTTAACAAACTGTTTCCCTATGATTTTAAATTGAACAATTGCCGAATTCGATTTTTCTTGTTTACTAAATAATTTAGCGTTGCGATGTTTCAATTTTCTTATTTTCGAAATCGATTTTAAAACATTATCCTTTAATGTAATGACTACGTAAATATCGAATGTAATTCCGTATAATATAGAGAACAAGTTATCCGAATGTATGTCGAAATTAATTAGTTTTAAAGACATTTATTTTTTTTTAATTTGTAGAAATAACGCGTTAAATTTATGCGACTTTTAATTTGGTTGCTATGCGTTGCAACAAATTATTATTATTATTATTATTATTATTATTATTATTATTATTATTATTATTATTATTATTATTATTATTATTATTATTATTATTATTATTATTATTATTATTATTATTATTATTATTATTATTATTATTATTATTATTATTATTATTATTATTATTATTATTATTATTATTATTATTATTATTATTATTATTATTATTATTATTATTATTATTATTATTATTATTATTATTATTATTATTATTATTATTATTATTATTATTATTATTATTATTATTATTATTATTATTATTATTATTATTATTATTATTATTATTATTATTATTATTATTATTATTATTATTATTATTATGATTGATTGATTGATTGATTGAATGATTGATTGATTGATTGATTGATTGATTTGTTAATTTATTTGTTGATTTATTGATATTTGATTTATTGAGTGATTGCTTGAGTGATTGGTTGATTGATTGATTGGTTGATTGATTGATTGATTGATTTGTTGATTGATTGATTGATTTATTGATTGATTGATTGATTGTTGATTGATTGATTGATTGATAATTGATTTAAGCAAATACATAGCAGAAATATAAACGAAAGTATAAAGTCTAAATATTTTCTAACGATAACATACGTTATAGAAATAAAAAAAGAATAATACGAAATTAAAAAATTAAAGAAATTAAAACATTTTACAGTTACCGTAAAAATAAATGAAAAACAATCGAAAGTAGAAATAAATATAGCAAAAATAAACGTAAAAAGATCAAAATAGAAATAAAATATAGCGTAAAATTAATCGAAAATAGAAATAAAAACATTATTTTGTAAGTGGCATCGAAATATTCAATTTCTACTTTAACTTTATAGAATAATTATTATCGTTGTACCCTGTATTAGTAATACATTATTAGTTATATAGTTTAATATTTAAATATTAAATGTTAAATATATTATAATCAGAACACATGTTAAAAATCAATTAAACCAATACTAGAATGAAACAAACACATAATGTAATACTTAAAAAAATCTGTAATAATAGTTGGTAATACATTATTAATTTTATTATTTTAATTGTATTATACATTTTAAACATATATATATATATATATATATATATTTATATATACACACAAACAGAACACATTAATAACAAAACAAACTAATACTATTACGAAACAAACAATATAATACTTATCACTATAATGTGAAATAATAGTAAAATATTAATATTGTATTTTAGCAATATAATACATTTGAAACATATATATATAATATATATATATATATAAAACAAAATATAATACAGAACAAACAAATAAAAAATACTTCCCACTTTATCTGTAATAATAATGAATTATTAATTGTATATTATAGTATATTTGAAATATATATATAAAAACCCAACTGTTCTATAACGAAAACACATTTTTTTAAAACCCCGAAGAGATAATGCAATAATTAAGATACAACATGAAACATAAATCAATATAAAATTATAAATTATTGAATTGAATGAATATTTATTATGAAGTTTTATGAATATTTCAAGTTAGATTTAGAAATCATTTATAACAATATGTAGTGATGAATTCACAAAACGACAACAAAACGTAAATAGTACACCTAAAAAACAACAATAGTAAATTAGAAACATATACATGTGCCGGTGATAACAATAATTACCAATTAACATTAATATTTTATAAAATTGTATATATATATAAATATTTATATATATATATATATATATATATATATATATATATATATATATTAATATATAATATATTTATATATAATAATATTAATAATAATAATAATAATTGAGTTTTATATCTAATGATATTAATCATAGATATACATTACAATATACTCTTGATAAATTCTATGAATGGTCTAATTCTTGGCAATTAGAAAACGTTGCAATAAAATCAGCTGCCCTTACATTAAGCAATATTAATAAACCATTGTATACTATAAATAATGTTTTAATAGTAAATTGTAGATCGTATCATGATCTCGGTATACAATTTGATCCATCATTACATTACTCTGATCATATTGGTTTGTGCTGCATAAGTGCATATTGTGTTATCAATCGTATATTTCGTTGTTTCATTACTAATAATATTCCAGCAATAAAAAAAGCATGCTTTGTACATGCATTTATCTATCATATGCTAGAACCCGCCTTGAATATGCTTCGATAGTCTGGAATCAGGGACTAGATGCCAGGACATTCAAAATAATGAAGATCCACAAATTCTTTACAAGAAATAATCGAGAGATGCAGTTTACTTTATAAACCTTATAAATAAGGAAAGATTAATGTAACTAAATATAGATTCTCTAGGAATTAGAAGAACTAGACTTGATCTTGTCATGGTAGGGTAAAGTAACCGAATATGTACAGTGCCCGAATACGGATACTCAGGGTATTCAGAAACCATAAATCATACAAAAAAAATGTTTAATTAATAACATAATCATAATTATATAAATAGTCTAAAAAAGTATTTTTTATTTTTTTATTTAAAATATTGCTGATATATCCAATAAACTCATATTTGTATTACGTTTTTAAATTTATAAAAAAAAATGTCAACTTAAAACCTTCTCAAGAATATACAAATGTATCGATATAAAATATAACATTATATTATTAAAAAATAAAGCATTCTAAAATTATATCTATAATTTCTATATTTGTTATTAAATATTCATTGAGTTATAAGCATATATCTAGAGGTCATATAAGTTTATAATACGGACAGTGTCCGTCGGACACTCTAGATGTCTTAATACTAACACCCCTTAACCAATAAGCGCCCAGCGTATGAACTATTCTGATATTCATAAAAATCGCGTTATAATATTAATACCACCAATAAAGATAAATCGACATTTATTATTATGTAGATACTTATTACGATTATTATTATTTAAATTGTATTATTAATTAAAAAATAATAAAAATAAATAAATTATTTACTAATTAAATTAGAATAAATTATTATAAATTTATTAAATAAAATTAAATAATGAAATTGTAATTTATCTGATCGATTCATTAATAATATATAGTTTATATAATGGTATATAGGGTGTCCTTATTATAACACATGGTATCAGTATTCGGACATGGGTACCGAATACGCACAACCCGTTATCTATGGAATTAAAATATTAAATAAAATTTTAAAATCACAATAATATATATAATCATATAATATTAATATATTGTAATTTTTGAATAAAAATAATGAGTCATGCAATGTTAAGACCATTTATTGTTAAAGTATCCGTATTAGGTTATTTTCCCCTATAAACTATGTAATGGATTTATCATCTATGGATGCATCATCTATTATTAATATCAAAGAACCAACTACAATAAAAGAGGCCATTCTATTCTATGCAAATTTGTACGAATACATGTAAACTAAATGTAAACAAATTACCAATAACCGAATAGCATTTTGTATTAGCATATTGTATTAGCAAATAGTTTATATATATATCGGGTTAAAAGTGTACCTTTAAAAATCATATTAAAAAAGTTAAAACGTAATCTTTATTTATACATATATATATATATATATATATATATATATATATATATGTTTATGTGTGATATATTAATTATTATAGTAATATATTAATTAGAATCGATGTATACAACTACCAGTTTGTTTAATGTTTTTAGTGAATCAAGAATTAGCAAACAAGGTTTATATTATATATATATATAGTTATATAGATAACATATATATGTTACAAAAATATATATATATATATATATATATATATATATGAAATGAAATGAAAATAGTTTATTGAGTTCAGAAAGTATAATGTAGCAAATATAATGTCTGCTCAATGGAGAGTACCAGAGATTATATATATATATATATATATTTATATCTTTTTTCCATATATAGGTTTGTTAGATATTATTTGCATAAACTATCCAATTGATATATAATAATACACACTATCGTGATTGGTTGTACATGTAGTTTCTTCCAAATAGGCATACTAATAATGAGCTTAGTACTATAAGCTTAGATAAAATATATTCTTTATATATAATTACTAGCCGTACCCGACCCGGCGTTGCTCGGTTTTTGAGTATTTGCTTATTTATTATTAATTATAGTTATTCCTAATTATGCATATATGCAGATATAGTTAATCTTAAATTTTATTTCAAACTAATATTTATTAATTCTTACTATATCCGATGTGCTTTGTTCGTTTTTAAGATTTATTTGTAAAATATTTGGTAAAAATACAAAACATAATTTAAAATATTACAAAATATATTTTAAAAGTGTCTACAAATATTTTTTTAAATATACAAATATATAAAATTAAAAATATTGCAATATATTAGTAGCCATACCAGACCCGGCGTAAAGGGCGATCATAGAATATTGAAAATTATAAAACAGATTTTTATTAAACAGATTAACATTGGACTGTATTTTTCTTAATAAATATACCCTTAAAATGAAGCACACACATTTTTTTTATTTTTATTAATCTAAGGTCACACGCAGCCTCGTGAAGTTTAACATGTAGTTAGGTACACATTTTGCTATATATAAAATAAATTATATAAAAATAAGTATTTTAAACCTTTGTAATGAATAATTTGTTATCAAATTTTAACACACTATTTATTTTATAATTATTGAATAGAAAATATAAAAAATAGAATTAAAAAAAAAATTTCCTGGAAATTTCTTGGAAAGTTCTCACAGTGTACAAAATCGTAAAAAATTAAAATGACTAAAAAAATCATAAAAATGACTAAAAAAAAGATTGACAGTATGTCGTGTAGTAAAAATGACTCAAAAAAATTGAAGTATATATATATTCTTAGAATTTCAATAGCTATAAGATGCAATGTGTCCACACAACAAATTCTATGATCACCCTTAACAGGCGTTGCTAGATTTTTATTGTTTGCCTATTTATTATTTATTAATTATAGCAATTCCTGATTCTAAATGTCTATACAATAACATACATTTATGCTAAAATACAAACAATTTTATATAAATATGTGTTTAAAATATTTCAAAAATGATGGAAATTTTTTTTTAAATATTTCAAAAAATATTTTAAAAAATACAACAAATATTTACAATATTATAAAATAATACTTAAAATGATGCCTAAAACCAAACCAAAACCATACCCGTACACGTTTCTAGATTTTGATTATTTTCCTATCTATTATTTATTAATTATAGCTAATCCTAATTCTACATTGATATATATATATACAATAAAATAAATGTTAGCTGATATACAAACAAATGTAGACAATTTTAATATTTAAGAAATTAGTGGAAAAATATAAAATAATAAAAACAATAAATATTTCAAATATTACAAAATATGTTTTAAAAAATTGTCGAAAACTCAAACCTAAACCCAAACCCAAACCATACCGACATTTATCGGTTTTTGATTGTTTGCCTATTTATTATTTATTAATTAGAGCTATTCATGATTCTAAATTTATAGTATATACAATTGTATAATTAATTGTAAAAATGTAAAAATATAAAAAATGTAAAAATAGTATATACAATTAATATTGTATATTAATTATATAAATAAAGTTTATCTAAAATACAAACTAATGTAATATTTTTTTTAATATTTAAAAAATTAGTGATCAAATATTTTAAACAATGTATATTCAAATATTACAAAATATGTTGAAAACCTAAACCCAAACCATCCCAATCCGGCGTTGATCGGTTTTTTATTATTTTCCTATCTATCATTTAATAATTATAACTATTCATGATTTGGAATTGATTGCCGTACCCAACCCTGCTTTACTCATTGTTTGATAGTTTGCCTATATATTATTTATTAATTATGGCTATTCATGATTCTGCCTTTCATATATAATAATATACATTTTTGCAAAAATTCAAACAAATTTAGACAAATATTCGTTTTTAATATCTCAAAAATTAGTGGAAAAATATTTCAAAAATATTTCAAATAATATTTTAAAAAATACAACACATATTTACAATATTACAAAATATTACTTAACACATGTCGAACACCCAAACCGCACCCTGCGTTGATCGATTTTTGATTGTTTGCCTATCTATCATTTATTAATTATAGTTATTCCTGATTCTGTATTCCTATTGTACAACAAATATTTCCAAATATTACAAAATATATTTTTTATAAATGTTCTAAAAATATTTTAAAAAGTATAATATTTATATCTTATATTTTAATTATATTGTTGAAAAATATAAAAAAATATTTCAAATAATATTTAAAAAAAATACAAATAATATAAATAATATTACAAAAAAATTTTTAAAAATATTTCTAAAAATGTTTAAAAATATATCAAAAAATATTTCAAAAATTTCAAAAAAATATTTCAAAAATTTCAAAAATATTTCAAAAAAGCGATGCCGAAGATTATAGATGACAAAAAATCATTTCAATGGCAAAAAGTCAACTTTTCGGGTTTTTCTGGGGTACGCGGTAAAATATTCAAAAAAATTTACTGACCTAGACCATACTGTTGAAAATTTATATAGATCATGTATAACATATTTTCGCGAAATACCCCGGTTCTCGAGTTACCTCACCAGATACTAGTGTTGGAAACGGTTTCGAATATCGAATCGAATATTCGATTCTTTCAAATAGTAAATTTTCGAATTTGACAGATATTCGAAAATGTCGAATACCTAAATCTAATTATTCGAAAATGTCGAATACCTAAATCTAATTATTCGAAAATATCGAATACCTAAATCTAATTATTCGAAAATGTCGAATACCTAAATCTAATTATTCGAAAATATCGAATACCTAAATCTAATTATTCGAAAAATTCGAATATCAAAATTTAACTATTCAAAAAAAACGGTAAAAGGAATGCATATATTTTATTATACAATAAACAAATAATTTAATAATATTTACCCTAGGCTATTTACTTCCATTTTAACCTTTTTAACTATCATATAATTAATTATTTTATTTAAAATAATGGAAACGTTTAAAATTATTAATGTCGGAAATTATTAACGTCGGAAATTATTAATAAATATAATTTTTATTATAATTTAAAATAATAGAAACATATTTATTATCATTATTAGATTATTTAGTAAATATAATTTAAATAACTTTAAATAATTTTATTTAACTAATCGATAAATATCATATCCTAATTCAATATTTTATTTAAAATAATAGAAACTTATCTCTATTTTATAATGAAATAGATGAACTGAAATTATATCTGTATAAACCGAGAATTGACCGGAATGATTGTCCATTAATGTGGTGGTCTGACCACGATAAAGAATTTCCAATTCTTTCCAAGATTGCAAAAATAATATTTAACTGGGCCGTCATCTTCTGTTCCTGCAGAAAGAATATTTTCTATGGCTCCAAATATTTTAACAGTAAAACGTTCAAATTTATGTCCTGAGAAATTAGACTTATTGATATTCATTGATCATTAATCAAAATTCATAACCATTTTTAATTATATTACATTCTATTATTATATATATTTGTCAAAATAAATAATTAATATTATTTTTAATTATTAAATATATTTACTATTTGAAACCCTCAAAGTGTATTTATTTACTATTTTAAACCTTTAAAATGAATAATTTAACTATTAGAAAACTTTGTATACTTAATTTAACACAAATAATACTATTTGTAACCTTCGAAGTGTATTTATTTACTATTCTAAACCTTCGAATACTTAAATTAATAAAAATAATACTATTTGAAACCTTCGAAGTGTATTTATTTACTATTCGAAACCTTTGAATACTTAATTTAATAAAAATAATACTATTTGAAACATTCGAAGTGTATTTATTTACTATTCGAAACCTTCGAATGAGTGAAAAATCTGAAAATTTCCAACACTACCAGATACACACACACACATATAAATATATATATATATATATATATATATATATATATATATATATATTAATATGTTTATACAATCTTAATTATTATATATGGTGGGGTGATGAGAAATGAGGTTACATTTTATGATATGAATATATAATTTAATAAGTAAATTAAGAAAACATTATACACTTATATATATATATTATTTAATACTAATTTAATAAAGTATTAAATGCAATTTTTAAAGTAACCTATTAATTATATATATATATATATATATATATATATATATATATATATATATATATATATATATGTGTGTGTTTTTGCTAGATATAATGTAATTTATATGCATATATATACTCTAATTTCAATTGTTATTTCCAATTATTTATTGTTTTTAATTTTATTAATATATTTCTTTATATTTATAATATTATAATCTATAATATTTTATATTTTTATAATATAGTTCTAATTATTGTTTAATTATGTGATGCTATTATTAGTTTATTTTCTTACATTACATATTTATTTCTTTATATTTTACTTATATTAAGACCATTATAATTAATATACCTTTAATATATTTCTTTATATTTATAATATTATAATCTATAATATTTTATATTTGTATAATATAGTTCTAATTATTGTTTAATTATGTGATGTTATTATTAGTTTATTTTCTTACATTACATATTTATTTCTTTATATTTTACTTATATTAAGACCATTATAATTAATATACTTTAATTAATAGAATTGCATCTAAAATTACGAAAAAAAGCATTCATATATATCATTCATGAGAATACCAAATAAATCTTTCATAATAATTATTATTTGAATTAACTTAAAATGAAGGTATACCTTTGATTGCATATATGTAATCTAAAAAAGTCACCAAGCTTCTATATCAACTATAAGCAGGGCGAGTTAAATTCGGTCTTTTCGTTAAAAGTCCGAATTTTGGCGAATATAAGGATTTTCTAAGGCATAAAATAAGCTAAATTCGGCCTTTTTAATTAAATTCGGCCTTTTTTTAAAAATATTATTTATCCTATCTTAAATCTTTAAAAGTAATAAAAAAATACTTAATAGTAATATGTATATTATATGTAAATACTACTACAAGTAATAGAACATATTGATACAATACTAACAATAAAAGTAAGTAAATTAGTAATTATTAAATATTACATTATATTAAAATTTCTGCAAATCAACGACTAAATATAATTTATATAAATATAAATCATTGTTTTCTTATACAATTAAAAATGGCACAACAAAAGACAACCAGTTTTTAATGTATCACATCAAGTTGAATATGAACTTAAGATTACGGAATAGTGTGTTATTACTCAAAAAAGTCATTTCAGTTAAATGTAAATTTTGTGATGTTAAACCAAATTAATAGTGCATTTATTTAACATTTAAATTTTCAAAATTTAAATAATTACGTTTTTATTTTTTTTTAATTATTAGAATAACAAATAAAGAATTAATAGATTATTAGATGCATCTTCTCACACATACACACACATAAATATATATATATATATATATATATATATATATATATATATATATATATTTTGTTAAATTTATATTATTTATTTATAAAATAATAATTCATCATCAGATTTGTATCCATCTATAAATGCGAATAATTATACTAGCACTACAACTGATAGTAACTTATCGAATAAAGGTATATTTATAAATAATTATATATATATATATATATATACTTTTTTTGATAGAAGATTTTAATATTAATATTTTAATTAATAACAATAATATTAAATATTTTTTATATAACATTTACAGTTTAGGTTATATTACTAATAAATATATAGACAACAATATATCACAATAATATTTGGAATACACATAAACTCATCAATTGATAATATATATTTTAATTGTTATTACAAACATATAATCAACAATGTAAGTGATTACCTTCCTATATATGTTTTGCATGAATGTGATAAAACAAATTATTAACAAATTGAACTATAAATATATTAGAAAAATAAATGATACCATAATAAATAATTTCAAATATAGTATAATAAAACATAACTGGGATTATATATATACAGATAATAATATAGATTATATATTTAATAAATTTATTGTGGATTTAACAAAATTGTATAATGATAGTTATATATATCCTATTATATAAATAAAAGATAATAACAACATTAAAAAGACATGGATTTATTCTAGTTTAATAAAATACATAAATAAATAATAAACTGTATAGAAATATTAAAAAAAACAAAATTACAGAAAACTTTATTTATTATAAAAATTATAAAAATATATTGAAAACTTTATTACGGAAATCTGAATATTTGTTTTATTCTTCAAAATTAACAAATAATCATAGTAACATTAAAAATAAATTGTATATTTTAAATCAAGTTATATATTCAAAAAAGAAATTAATGAAATACATAATTCAACTTCTATATAATTTAACGACTATTTTAGTAGTATTGAACAGTATTTGGCTAAATAATTAATAAACCTTTTAATGAATATATATATATATTTAACAATGAATGAAATTAATTCATTAAAATATTCATTGTTTAATTATCTACTACTTTTACTGTTATACACAAATAAATATTAAATATATAAATAAAATATAGTATTGATTTCAATGGCATTAATATACCTTTGGTAATATGTTTATTATAACAAATATAAGCAAATACATATTACCTATTATTACACATTTATTTAATCAGATGGATATTTTCCGAATATATTATAAAATTCTAAAATAATACCATTATTTATATCATGCGATAGAAAAACTCAGATAATTATAGACCTATATCGTTACTCCCAAAATTATCTAAGATATTAGAAAGATAGATAAAGTACCTAATTTTGAATCTTATAATCACAAAATAATTAATGAATGCCGATATGGTTTTAGAAATAATACACTGTTGACATGATTTCTGAGGTTTGTGTTTCATAAATGTTTTCTAAAATATTTTGTTGCACTGATTACAAATAATTAGTTTTTTCAGATCAGATCAAGTTTTTTTTCTATTTCACTTTTAATTTTTTTGAAATAATTGTCAAATTTGGCAAATTTTCAGAAATTTAAAAATATATATATACATATTATTATTTAATATAGATCTTAGATACACATTATTATATACTCTATATATATTGGATATATTATATATTATATTTAATACACTATATACACTTTATAGTGTATTGTATATACTATATTATATGTATATATATATATATATATATATATATATATATATATGTATAATAAGTATATTCATTTATGTATAATAATAAGCAAACATTAAAAATATCCGAATATTCCATCTGCATTATAACGAATACCACATAGTACTGATGTTTCAATACAACACCTATTTTATTTAATATCTCAACTTTATTACCTTCATCTGTCTTGTAGCGTCATCTTGAAAGTGTCTTTCACAAATAGTTCACTAAGATAGTTTTTCAATACGGTTTATCGATATATTGCCATAATGTAAATGGAGTAATTAAATTAATTGGTATATCCTATGAACCATAATAACAGAGGTTAGAATATAGGATATTCATAGATTCATCAACTACACGTTGAAACGCTGTATTTCTCTATAATAGTAATACTGTTGTATTTATTCACATAGGATATTCGGTATAATTGACTGGAATATATAGCAACATGGTTATTCTACTTGATTCATAAATATACAATGATAATACTTGAAATTATTATGAGGAGACTTAAATGTTATATAGGTACTTTTGGGAAGAAAAGCAGGATACACACAATATCCATGCTTTCTATATTTATGAGAAAGTCTAGCCTACGCTATTCATTGAATATAACGTGATTTTTCAGTTAGAGAGAAGTTATTAATTTATTTTAGCATAGTTTATACAAGTCTAAATCACAATCGCTTATTAATACAGGCATGTTATATATTCATTAATAATATGCTATTACCTCAATTATACATCAAACTTAGATTAATGAATAATTTTGTAAAAGTATTGGTAACGAGGTGCATGATTATACTCATTTATAACAAAGATTTCCAAATATTGTTGAAACTAAGTTAAGGAGAGAAATTATTTGGTCAACAAATAGGGAGTTAATGAGTAATACTAATGTTGATATATTTATTTGACATATTGAATTAAGAGCTGATTAGAATTAGAGTCATTATTTAAACAAAATTAATATGTAAAACTCTTATGTGCATAAACATTCATTTTCTCAGTGACCATCTAGATTATTTTACTGATAACTTTGTTGACTATAGTAAAGAACAAGGAGGGTGCTTTAATCAGGATATGTTGATAATAGAATATAGATACCAATAAAATGTATATTAATATGTATATTAATATCCTAGATGATAATTGTTGAACTCAAAAAGAGATATAAAAGACTTAAAATAGAATAAAATCATTACAATAATCGTTTAATCAATGAATATTATAACATTAACTATGTACATTTTTATTTTGTATAATTATTTATTGAAATATACCAAATATTATTGAAATAAAGTTATTACATTTCCGTTAATTTTCTTTATTTTTCCTATTTTTGTGATTTTTTCATAAATTTTCAAACTTAAATAAATAAAAAACTTGATCTGATATTAAAAAACTACTTACATATTTTAATTCAGTATGAAAAACTAATCTAGAATCAGTTAACAGAACCCAGACCTCAGGGGTTTTTTTTTCAAATGTCGACCAGTGATATTTGAACAGCAGAATATTTTAATATTATTCTCGGTTTGTATTTCACTGTTGTTCTAATACGGTTTGTATATTGCATGGTTTTTCTTGTCGGTTTTTATTTCACGTATTGTATATTCCATGGGTTTTCTTACACGGTTTATCTTGTCGGTTTGTATTATACAGTTGTTCTGATACGGTTTGTATATTTCATGGTTTTTCTTATACGGTTCATCTTGTCGGTTTGTATATTGCATTGTTTTTCTTGTCCGTTTGTATATCCGTTTGTATACAATGTACATTAAAATATGTTATGTTTTTCAATATATAAAAACTAAAAGAATTATGAAAATAAATGACCAATAATACTGAAGAAATGTAGATAAAAAGTCATGATCATTAAAATATATTATTGTGTAACATTTATAATAAATATTTTTTTCGAATATATAAAAACTAAAAGAATTATGAAAATAAATAACCAATAATAATGAAGAAATGTAGATAAAAAAAGTCATATAAACCCTATAATGGATATATACTGGACCATTAATACTGAAAAAATATAGATACAAATATTAAAATATACTAATTTAAGATGAGATAGTTTTTTAATTATTTTTAACTTATTGAGTAGTTTAATTTCCTTTACTTCATCATTAAGTTCATTCCATATATTGGGGCCTTTAATGTATATAATAATTTATTTGTTGATGTAAAATGAGTGTATAGTTCATGTTACTTTCGTGTATTGTATGGTATGATTTTCTTATTGAATAAACTAGAGTTTGGACTAACATTGTTATGGTATATATATATTATGCATAAAATGACATGTTTATTATTTAATTAAAACAGGTAATTTTAGTATATTTGCTTGTATAAAAATAGTATCCGTGTTTGTAAGTTTTGGTTTGTTAAATATTATTCCAATAATTTAAAAAAAAAATATATATACATTATTAATATTAGATTTATAGTTATTTCCCCATATAATGTAACAATAGTTTAGATGTAGTAAAATTAATGAATTATATAATAATATTAACGTTTTAAAATCAAAGAATTCTTTTACATTTTTAAAAATCCATATTATTTAAATAGTTGTGTTTTAATTGCTGTTATTTATAATTTGCAGTTTAGCTTCTGATCTATTATTCACCGAAAAATGTTATGTTTTTTACACAATTAATATTAATACCAGCTATCTTTAGATCTAGAACATTGGATGAGTTTAAAATTATATAATATGTTTTCTCCACATTTATAGATAGTCTATTTAATATCAACCGGTTATTTATTTTTACAAGTTCATTATTTACATTTTCATGAAGTCTAACTATGTTGTTGTCTTCTAAAAACAAAGTAGTATAGTCAACGAACATTGTTCATTTATATATATTAAAAAAAGTATTGGTCCTAATACAATTCCTTGAGGAATACCACAGTTTGAGAAATATTCATTTGATATTTCATCTTTAAATTGTAGAAATTGAGGTATTTTTTCTCTATGTATTATGTATATATTTTATATTATCTTTTACAATAAAGTCTGGTAATATAGCGTATTTTGTACTTTTCAATATATTATTTATTACATTCCATTTGCTTTTACTATCATTACAGTTATGTAAAAGATTGTGATAATATTCTTTTTTATTTTTTTTAATATTTAATTGGAATTCTCTTTTCACATTTTTATAATTTTATAGATTTTCAGGACTTTTTTTTTATATATTTTATATATAATTTTTATTTTAATTTACCGTGTTTTTTAAATCGTCGTTTAACCAAGTGTTATCAGATTTCTTATTTTTTTTACAATTATAAGAGGGACAATTTTTTTTATATTTATCTTTAATTGTATTAATAAAATGTATCCATGTTTCATTTTGCTTTTTCAAATAGTATATTAAAATGTATTTGTTTTAATTCTTAAAAATTCAATTGTATATGTATTTATATTATTTCTAATTGAAATGTTATTCTTTTAATGTGATTTACTGTAAATGTTTTTTTATTATAATGAATATAGGATATATCCTAATAATTATAATTATCCGATATGTAATTTAAAATTATTCCAGTTTTAATATTATTAAATAATCCATTATAAAATATATTATCAATTAGAGTTGATGAAAGTATAGTTACTCTTGTTGGTTTGTAGATTGTTTTAATTAATCCAATTTCATTAATAGTATTTATAAAGTTATTCACATTTAGGTTATATATAATATTGTATAAGTAGTATATACTATCACATATGTGATAAAATAAATAATAAATTACTTATCTTTATAATAATTCATATAGATTATATAAATTAGGAAATAAACATATCTTATATTAATATTAGTGTAACATATTGATTCAAACGAATCGAGTCAATCGAGTCAAACCGGACTGAAACTTGATCGTTCCAGAGTACGGATCGAATCGAGTCGGACTGAAACGCTATCAAGCTTTTTTTAATTATTTAAATTATTTAATAAAATGTATTGAAATGTATCATAGTATTAGTGTTTATATTTTTCTATCATTATTAGTGTTATTTTAAATTTAAATTAATTAAATATACTTTTTTAAATATGAATAATTTAGATTATTCGATTGTAATGGATGATCACATGAATAAAAACCCAGATATTGGTAATTACAGATATTATTTAATACATTATTTTTAATATAATATAACAAAATCATTATATAGTCATTATTAACTACTTTAGATTTCCAATTAATATAAAACAATAATAATTGTAAATTGTATCTAACAATAATTTTTAAAATTGTATTTTTAAAATAATTTTAATATTATCTTTTTAATTATATACTCCCTGATTGTATAGTTATTATATAATACACAATTAGGTTGGGTTTGATATATTAATATATAATTTGATATAATAGTAAAGTAAATTATAAAACAGTATATTACACTAATTAATAGTTAAATATCGATAATAGTGTATTATAATAATTATAATTATTAAATAAATATATCAATAATTTTATTAATTTAAATTAATGTCGGGGATTTGTGTAAAATAAAAATAATATTTAAAAATGTATATAAACATATTAATAGATAATAAATTACTACGATGTATACCACTGATAACGTAAGAAAACTAAATATTACCAATACACGATAACCTATTAAGCCTATGTAAATTGTAATATCTCACTATACTAATCACATAGAAAAATAAGTAATTATTATTTTTATAAATATTAAATTATATACATTTTTGATCCTAACTTATGTTTTAATAACAATTTAAAAAACTGCAATTTGACATCTATTATAGAAATAAATAATCTTTTTTTTTTAATATTTGAAAAAATGTCATGATAATGTTTAAAAATATTTAAAAAAATATGTTTAAAAATATTTCATAAAAATTTAAATATATTTTAAAAAAATTTCCGAAAAAATTTCTAAAAGTTTCATAAATATTTCCAAAAAATGTAAAAAAATATCTCAAAAAAGCGTCGCTGAAGATTTTACATGGCAAAAAAATCATTGTAATGGCAAAAAGTAAATTTTTCGGGGATTACAAAATTTATTATAAACTTTCATTGTCTCGAGAGTCTCGAGATAATGTAATTTAGGATTTTATTATCTCGAGATAATGAATTTTAGAATTTGATTGTCTCGAGATAATGAATAGTGTGCACAATTTAAATTACTAGTCACATTCCATGATATCGTACTTTCACCTTCCAGCGCATCGTACCACACCTACCATCATATCGTACTGTTATCTATACCTGTATCTAATCATTTTATTGTAATATTGATTTTATAACGACAATATTTTATGTTACGAAACCAAGTTTATCCGGTTTAATTTGTTTCAAAACTAACTTTATCCGGTTTAATTTGTTTCGAAACCAACTTTATCCGATTTAATTTGTGTTTAATTAAATCGCCTGCGTTATAATATTAATACCACCAATAAAGATAAATCGAAATTTTTTATTATTTAGATACTTAAATAGATTAATTACAAAATAATAAAAATAAATAAATTATTAACCAATTAAATTAGAATAAATTATTCATAAAATTAATTATAAATAATGTAATTGTAATTTAGCTGATTGATTCATCAATAATATATAGTTTATATAATGGTATATAGGGTGTCCTTATTTTAACATAAGGTGTCCATATTCGGACATGGGTACCGAATACGGACACCCCCGTTATCTATGGAATTAAAAGATTAGATAAAATTTTAAAATCACAATAATATCGATAATCATATAATATTAATATATTGTAATTTTTGAATAAAAATAATGAGTCATCAAATGATAAGACCATTTATTGTTAAAGTGTCCGTATTAGGTTACTTTCCCCTATAATATAAACCGCTGTATCTTAATGTAAGTGATTTTGGTAAATATTATAAAGATATTAAAGTATATATAAAATAACTTGATAACTATATATAGTATAACTATATATTATATATAATATTGAGATATAAGTTTAAACTTAAAACTCACTAAACTGATTGTGTAGCTCAGTGGCTAAGACGTCAGACACACAAGCAGTAGGACACGGGTTCGATCCTCGTCCGGACCATTAATTAATTTGATAAAATGGGTCTTAAAATATTATTTAGAAATGATCTTATATTGTGTATAAATAAATGATCAGATTTCGTTAAAACTATGGATGCCTTAATACGAGAGCGGCTTCGAAGGGACATTAGATCCATATAAGTTTATAAGTGAAAACTTTATCTAAGTTCCTGGATGGGATGAAATGTCTTCACCAAATAAAAATAACAATAACAATAACAATAATAATAATATTAAGAGTATATATAATATATTAATTAATATAATTATATAATTTAATAAACGTAATACTTATCTATTCAAGTAGATTACCCAGATATCTAATCTTAATAAAATAGTAATTATGTTGTTGACATATATAAACAGGAAGTGAAATAATAATATAATCATTAGTTAATTAATGGAATAATTAATCTCGAATTATTTAAAATATTATTATGTTTACATATTATTCAATATATTTGTATACGATTACATTTGTATACTAAAAGGTTAACTTTTCCTTGATTAAGTTAATATAAATATTATAGTTATGTAAGTCATATATTAGAACATAAATTAAACTATTATTTGAAGATCATAAGTATCTATAGTAAAATTAAAATACTATTTTTTAGTGAAGTATATATGGGAAAAAAAGATACACTTTTTTTTAAATATCTAATCTCCCACTCGTTATCGCATTCCTACAATTTAAAAAAGTTAAAAGAAATTAAGAAAATAAACAATATAACTATAATATACTAAAATATACCCTTATAAATATATTTTCATTGAATAATATAGTTATTTTATGATTATTTATAACTATATGTGTGAATGGAAAAATATCATGATTATAAATTATTATATTAATATTGTATAATCCATAACATTACAAATGTATATGTTGACATAATAAACAATATTCATTTATAAAAAATATCTTATTATTATACATTATTAATAGAAGTGACACATAAACATCGCAGTATTTCTACATTTATAAATGAATCAACTACCGTGATAAAATGTCTTTTATTTTATATATTTTGATAGTTACAAATATATAAACGCATACATATATATAATTCGTAAGAATCATTTACAAAATTATTTATATATACAAATGGTACATGGAACACATAATATATATTATCAACGCATAATGAAGAATACAAATTGGTTTTCATTGATATTAATACAGTTATGTATACATATTTGTAAACATTATTATATTTAGTATTGACTAATTTAATTATATTGCAATTCGTTACCCCATGGGGTAATTTAGCAATATAAAAATGTATATATATATACATTATTATATGTTATTTAAATGTACAATATATATTATGTATTACACATATTACATACTATTTTAATTAATTTATAATTACTTAATCATGCATTAAATTAATATGTATTATTTTTATATTATAATACCATCTGTATTAATTATTATAATATATTCTATATATATATAGATACAGATACATATACAATATATAATAATATGTACTATGCAATTGGTTAGTATATATATATATATATATATATATATATATATATATATGTGTATATATATATACAATGTATTATATGTAAATATATTTATATATATATATATATATATATATTTACTTAATTAATTACTAACATAATTATTTACATACTTAGTGCAGTAATTAATTCGTATTACGGGAACGTTTATACTTATTGAGTATACTATTGTAATAGTAATTTTTAAAATTTCCAAAATATAAATGATCATTAAAATTTGATTATATGTATTTTTAATAAAAATTAATAATAGTATAGTACAATTTATATATGATGATGATGATATTGAGTTTATTAGCACTAAAATAGGGTCATGTAGACCCCTTCGCTCGTGCGGGAAGAAAATAATAATAAAATAATAGTAATACGATAATAATTTAATAATAATATACATTCAATATACCACGGACAACAAAACTAAATAATATAAAGGAATATTATATACTACTATATATATATTGAACATATCCTATTTATAATAAACTTCATTATACGATAACTATATCTATAATAGAACACTATTGATAATTAGATTGTATTTTAGCTTTTTACCATAACATAACTCAATTATAATATAATGGTAAATTTATTTCGCTTATTTGCAAATAACTGGACAATAACACTTTAGAATCTATTGCATATTTTTTTATTTATTATCAGAAATATAAATACACTGTATTATGTATTGAGACTAATGGCACCGTTTATACTAATACTACCAATAGGAAACATACATAGATTATGGGATGTAGTTGCATATGTATTCATTCTAGTATATATGTGATAATGGACGGTAGGCTACCTGTGTGTATTGCACATCATGTTATATATAATATCTTCAATAAGAGAATTAATATTATGTACTTTTTGATATTTCTTATTATTAAAAATAATTTAATTGAAATTATGAAAAATTATATCATTTGTTAATTTTATACCGATTAATTTCAAATAATATATATATATATATATATATATATATATATTATACATAATGCACACCTTTTTAGAATACTACATAATCTTATTTATAAATAGTTAAATTAAAATGAATACAAATATTGTATATTTAGGTTATAGTTTTTCTAACCTATATACATATACATTTGAATTTTATATATTCATTGATACTATAGCCATTTAAATCCCATAAATTTACTACATGAATTTATCGAATTCTAGAAATACAAATGTAAATTATATTTTATGAAAATACGTATACGTATTTTCATGTGCACATGGATTATGTATAGTTTAGTAGTAATGCGAGATAATTTTATAATACTGCTATGTTTAAATGTTACTTGTTACGCGAGAGGCTATCAAACGATATTTGTGTTTAGTATCATTTCACTTATTATTAATCGGTATAATATAACACATTAACCGTATAGTTGCATGTGTTATCGTGTACTCTTTATTATAATATGTATTTTAATTATATAATTATTTAATAAATAATAATATTATTGATATTATAAATATATATTTATATATATATATATATATATATATATATATATATATATAAAGTATTAATTAGTATTGACCCGATATTAAAAACAACTTCACTATAGTGAATATATACTATAGTATACTATAGTATATATATAGTATACTATAGTATATATAAATAACCTCTAGAAGGAACACCATTTGAAATCCATTTCATATAGATGGATTTAGAATATAATATAGTATAGACAAATAGTTTATAAATATAATGTTGATTTATGTTTATCTACACATTTAGGTTAACATATAAACGTTTAGAATATGAATATTATAATATGAATACATTGATGGTTATGTTAATGAAATGATATAATATTTAATATAATATATATTTGGACATCATTTAATAATTATCTAATAATAATTCCATTTTAGGAGCACTATTTGTATTAGCAATATGTTTTTTAAATTTCAGGTTCTATATATTATATATATATATATATAATATTATTATAAATATGTATTTATATATCATTTTATAAATTGTATACTATTTGATAATAATAATCTAACTCATATTTCGGAATTTATTTTAATTTTATATTATTACATAATAAATATAGATGATAATAAAACAGTGACAGATAATATTTATAATAACAAATATGCCATATTGACAATGAGTATATTATTTTTTGATTATGTATTTAATATTGTTGTGACAAGACTATAGATAATATTACCCCATTTTTATAATTCCATAGTCATAATATATATATATGTATATATATATATATATATATATATATATATATATATATGTCATAATGAGTGGCCGAAATAAGTGTTTGCAATATAACACCACTCAAAATGATAGAGGAACGTTGTATTTACTATTTATTTATAAATCAAAACAAAAAACCATACACTAATGCTGTTTAACATATATACAGAATTACAATATGGAATAATACAATATAATGTTTTACAAACCTCCACGTGTAAAGGTATAATCAAAAATGAAATAATATTATTAAATCTAATATAATTCAGATTATATTATTTCTACGCGACGGTTCATTGGTCCAACCAATTCTATAAACTAAATAACACTAAATAAAAAAAACACAAAAATCAATATACATAAAATCAACATTTCTACTTTTAATTATTCCATAAAAGAAAACAAAAATATACCCAATTAAAAATATATAATAAACTAAATAACATTAACTAAAAACACAAAAATCACTAGACGAAATTAACATTTATAATTATTACATAATATACAACTAAATAAAATAACTAATTAAAAATATATAATATAAACTTAAAACCAACTGCATTGAAAATATATAAGACGCTATCAAAGATTTTCCAAAAGAAAGATATTGCACTCCCTATCTATCTCTAGTACCTCGAAATGTAAATTTAAAATGAAAAAACAATATTAACACTAGATGGCGAAATAGTATATGAAATGTTAAATCATGTGATATTTTTATTTAAATTTCTTGTTTTCTAATTATATACATACATTTAAAATCATTACTATATAATACAATACATGTAGTTTTTTTTAATATTAGATATATATACATATATATCAGTGTTCATTCTAGAGCTACCCAGATACACAAATTGGGAAGTGCCCTAATTTTGTGGGTAGCTGCCTTAAATATATATTTATATCATATATATGATTATATGGATTAATTATAAGTTTAATTATTAAGTTCTTATTAATATAATTGTAATTTCATGAATTAAAAGTGTTATATCTCTAATTACAGGAATATATTATTTAATAAATGTCAGTTTTCCAATGAATATTTATAAAATGACGATTAAATGTGTTATTATTATTCTATTATTATTTAAGAAATACAATAATGAAGAATTTATTATTTAATAAATGGCAGATTTTTAATAAATATTTATAAAATGGCGATTAAATGTATTATTATTTAAGTATTAAAATATTGAAGAATTTATTATTTAATAAATGGTAGATTTTCAATAAATATTTATAAAATGGCGATTAAATACATTATTATTATTCTATTATTATTTAAGTATTAAAATAATGGAGAATATGAATAACTTCTGTCATAACATTAGGATAAATTCATTATTTTTCAAATAATGGCGAATATATACTATTTGCCCTTTGTTATATCCGTTTGACATTTTATATAAACAAACAATTTAGATACAAATACAAATTAAATATGATATTAAACTCCTTGATCCTGGATTAAACTGATTGAACTATATTTAGAATAATCTATTTTTAGATTGGGTAGCAAATTCACTACCCAAAATGAAAATTGGGTAGCAAACTTTAAATATTGGGTAGTGAATTTGCTACCAATTTATATTTATAATGATATATGAAAATTAATTCAATAATTATTTTTATTCCTATTCTTTTTCTCCCAATATATATAAATCACGTGATTGTTTTATTTAAAATTCGTAATTTTAATATATTTATTCAAAATCCTATTTTAAAACGTAATATTAAAGTGATATTGGAGATATTAAAAACCATTAAAATATAAAATAATGAAACATTTAATCACCAATATTATTAATAAGTTCACTGTTTTTTATATTCATAATAATTAAACGGTATACTTTTTAAATTTATTATAATACAATTTTTAAATTTAAAATTATTATGACATTAATATTAAATATTTAATAATATTATATTATTATATAATTATCATACTTATAATAATTATTATTCCCATATATAATATATAATGTTTAAAAGATAAAGTCATAAATAACATGTATTATACTACTTATTAGTTAGTATATATATTGAATTTAAAATTAACCATACGGAGTACGTACTGCATGTTGATACATGAGCATGATATATTTTATATTGATTTTATTATGATAAAATTGGTATCACTGGAAAGCTAATTAAATTATATAATACACTTCATATTATTTTTTTTTTAATTTATATTTAAACAAAAGTTATTAACAAAAATGTTCAAACAAATTATTACATTTTAATAATAAATAAAATTATAATATACATTCTAATTAATTCTTTATATTATGACATTAAAATATCTTATATAAATTATATATAATAATGTGTACCAGTATAATATAATAATATTAATATAGATATATGTATTTTTGTATATTTTTATATACCTACCTATAAGTATTTTTAAGTATTTATAAGTATGATATATTATATATCTTTAATTATACACATATATAATATATAATTAATGAAAATAATTACTATATATATTATATATTTAGTATCTTATAATTTGTATTATATAGTTTGTTATATATAGAAACTTATTTATTTATATATTCCTATAAATACATTTCCATGTATTATAGTATTTAATGATACGAATAACTAATCCTGTATACTTGATATAATAGTATATAGGTATTTCTTGCAAAATATATCATTATGCTTATAATAATCATTATAATAATATGAAAGTTTAAATTATAAATATACTATTCGATTGATTAGTAATATTATCAATACATTTATATAAAAAAATAAGTGTATATATAAGTTTGATAGAGTTACTATTACAATACTATAATAAATATATAAGTATATATATGATATTACAATAATCATAATATTATAACTTATCGAGAACCAAATTACTTATATATCAAACTACTCGAACACCTAATTTAAAAAATATAACTTCTCGACTACCTAATTTTCAATATAACATATCAACCATATAATTTCCAATATTATAAGATCTCAACTACCTAATTTTGAATATTAAGACATATCGACAACATAATTTTCAATATTATAAGATCTCGATTACCTAATTTTCAATATTATAACATATCGACAACATAATTTTCAATATTAGAAGATCTCGACTACCTACTTTCAATATTATAACATATCGACAACATAATTTTCAATATTATAAGATCTCCACTACCTAATTTTCAATATTATAATATATCGACAACATCATTTTCAATATTATAAGATCTCGACTACCTAATTTTCGATATTATAACATATCGACAACATAATTTTCAATATTATAAGATCTCGACTACCTAATTTTCAATATTATAAGATCTCGACAACATAATTTTCAATATTATAAATGCTCGAAGATCAAATTTTTAATATCTGAATATCTCATGCATCAAATGTTGAGAGATTGAATATAAAAAGAATTATATGATATCAATGTATTAGAATTACAATTTGTAAATCATTTAATTGTAAACGAATAATAAGTAATCGAATCGAATACTTATTTGCTATTTATTTACATCTCTAATTCAAAAAGCCTCCTAAGTAGCTTTTGTAAGTAACAATTGTTACAGGTTTAAATTGCCTCAGGGTATAAGTATCCATCTAATATATTATTTATCATAAATGAATTTATAAATAGATGGCGAAATTACCCATATATGTCATCATATATTTTACTTAGTAAAATATATTTAAATGCCCTATAATAATTTTTTGTTGGTAGCTGCCCTGAAACCTAGAATGAACACTGATCTATATATATATATTTGTTAGCGATAAACAAGTTGATAAACAAGTTGACTTGGATATTAATAAATGTATTTATATTCTTTTTAATGTACGTAATATTCATTCAAGTAATACATTACCAATTTTTCTAAATGAAATTCCAATTAAACATGTATTAAATTATAAGTTGTTAGGAGTTTATATTGATGAAAAACTAGACTGGAAACAATAATACGGATATGTTACTTCGAAGCTATGTGGAGTTATTTGTATAATACAAAAATTGAATATTAACTTCAATTTAAATACTAGAATTTAAGTCTCATTTAAATTATTGTTCACTTATATGGGGTAATAATTTTAAAACTAATAAATCATATATTGCAATTTTACAGGAAAGAGCATTACAATGCATAGTATTAAATACAAATATTAATATTCATGATTTCATGCAGAGAAATTTTATTTTTAAGTTTGATGATATTTTAAAATTTAATTCTATAAAATTTATACATAGAGGTTTCTATAATAAATTACCGATTAATTTACAAATCAGACTTATTATAATAAAAATTATTGTAATACATTTATTAGAAAGGCATCTAGAACTTCTAGAAACCTATTTCGTTTAACAAACATTAGCGTAAAGTACTGGAATAATCTTCCAAGTTCATTAATTAATATTTCTAATTTAAAATTATTTTCGAAACATTTCAAAAAAATTTACATTTAATTTTAATTTTATATTTATTTTATATTTTATTTAAATATTTTAATGTTTTTTATTATATCCATATATATATATATATATATATATATATATATTGTTTGTGTTAATTTATGTGTTTATACCTATATATTTATTTATCTTTTACATGATCAATGATAAATAACTAACGATATTAATTTTTTTATTATTATTATTATATATATATATATATATATTTATATATATAGTTTCACATATATAACATTGTACTTTATATCTATATATATATATATATATATATATATATATATATATATATATATATATATATATATATATATATATATATATATAAACTAGATATTTAGAAAATTATATTATATACATTTGTTAAATTATTTTATTAGGATATAGTAAATATTAAATACATATGTATATGTTTTTAAATAAAATTAATATTTTTTTTAGAAATAAATATAATGCCAAAGTAATTGAAAATATGGAATTGTTAGTATTATTATCAATCATGAATATACCTTAAAATGTATTATATATAGGTAATGGTGAATTAATAAAAATATTAAATCTATAAAATTACTATTATTTCAAGTTAAAAACTACATATATGTAGTATACAATATGTAAAACATTAGTTGAAAACTATACAAATATTATAAAATTAAAACGTTTATCCATTTATTTGTTAGATTTGACATGATAATGTTATTGATGAATAATGGTGTAGCTATATATATATATAGCTATGTAGTCCTCTTCATTCATGCGGGAAGAAAATAATAAAATAATAACAATGTATTTATATAAGAAAACTTTCCGATAACGATTAAATAATAATACTATGATGAATATACAACGAAATATAAATAACGAATAATGAAATAATAAGTTTGATCATTTAGTGATTAAAGGAAGAGGGAAAATAATAAGTAAGATTTATAAAACGTTTAAGGGATCTAATAGAGCAGATGGTTGGAGGAAGGGAATTCCATGGATTAGGACAAGAATTTCTCTATAATTAAGGAATTTAACAAAATAAATGCTTAGGCTCAATGTATTATATTTCAATATTCTAAATTGTAATTATTTATATTTAAAATTAAATAGGTCATGGATTAATGCTATTATTAAGTAGGTTTTCTATAATATATGCATAAATCATGGTTTATTTTATATGTTATCATAATATTACTTCGTTGTTAAAAATAATTTATTTATTATAAATTCACATGAAATAATATACCCTACAATATTTCAAATTAACGTAATATAAATATATTCTTAAATATTTAAAAAAATTATTATTTGTATATTAAATTGTAACTAAATCCATTTCAAATTAACGCAATATAAATATATTCTTAAATATTTAAAAAAATTATTATTTGTATATTAAATTGTAACTAAATCCATTTCTGAAATAGACTAAACTATTTAAAATATACTATTGTTATTTGAATATTATATTGTATAATACACTTATTTTTAATATATGTGTACATATATATTTTATTAATTTACTATAATTACAAATATTTTATCTTTAAATCAAATAATGAATCATTAGTATAAATGAGAACTATATTTAGTATGTTAATTGCATGTAACTAACAACTAGAACCACTAAATATCATGTTAGTTTCGAATTTATTTCTATTATATACACATCTGTATATTCTAAGTGTATTATAGTATATAAATTATATGCATATGTATATTATGCATGCATTTATTGATATTATTGATATTATGAGTGCACTTATTTAGTTTTAAGAATTAAATAGTATACATTTTATATATTAAATTTTATATAATAAATATTTAGTATTCAATTTTTACTATTAAAATAGTGTAATATTTAGCCAATAATTTATATTTTAGAAATGTATATCGTATATTAAAAACTTATTAGTATTTAATTTAATTGGGTTTTTCATGGTTGAGAATATTATTTATTACCATTATTATATATATATATATATATATATATATATATAGATTTATTATCATTATAAATTAATTTAATTTATTTTATATTTATATTGTTTATGTTCATTCATTTACTTCTCGGTTGATACATATATATGACCAACAATACTTATTTATCAACATTGGTGTATGTATTAACTATTATATTATTATTAACATTATTATTATATGTATTATTATTATTATATATATATATATATATATATATATATATATATATATATATATATATATATATATATTTATATTAAACATATATAATATATATTTTAAAACTGTATTATATACATTTTTTAATTATTTAGTTATGGAAAAAAAATTAAATAAAAGCTTTAATTTACAATTATATTTTTTAGAAATGAAAATAATCAAAGAGTAATAGAAAATAAGGAATTGTTAGTATGATTATAAGGTATAACGTTGAAGTAATACAATAATTGAATGTATAAAAAATTAATAATTACAATAAATTAAAGTAAAAAACTAATTAATTAGTTGATTACAAAATATTAATACAATTATAATATTAAAAATCGATACACATAAACAGTAATGAAAAAAGTGACATGGAATCGAAAAGTAATGATATTAATATTACTGGAGCATTAACAGACTGTTTCGTAGCACTACAAAATGATATCAACATTATGGAACAAGAAAATGTGTTATTATTTTAATAAAATTATCATCCTATAAACATACACATATATTCCTTTAATATATATATATGTGTATGTATGTTACACATATGTATGGTGTAATGTAATACTTCATTTATATTATTTTTTTCCTCGAAACTATTATTTTATTTTATTATTTATAGTTATTTTTATAATATCATATTCCTTTTTCTAATAACTTACCCCTCTCAATCATCGGTAGAGAATATTATGATGAATACAATACGTTGATAATATATTATATCGTATACGATGATATATATATATATATATATATATACTTAATTATAGTGTGAATACAATTATCGAACGTGAAGACAATAATAAATTATAAAATAATTAAAATATATATTAATAAACGAATATAAAATAGTAAATATAAATGTTTCAATAGTTTGATGAAATATTTAATTTCCGACAGATACTTATTTTGTTTGTAAGAATGTTACATTTATTTGAATTACACTTTATGTAATATTGATAATCGGATGCCTCTAAGGAATATGTAGACTATAGTCTACATATGTATTGGTCTATTAGCTGGTCACCAAAGTCAGTATATGTATACTTGATGATATTATTAAAGCAATAATATATTGTTTTTTGTTCGAAAAAATAGGTAAACGAGTAATAAATGACTGTAAAGTCAGGAATATGCTTGGTCCAGGTTTTGCCCACTAATATGAAGGATAACTGTTAATATTTCTTAGATGATATTCCATAACTACCGAAAATATCAATGAAGTATGATAATTTAATAGAGAGATGTTTAAAAGACAATACGATCATAGTTAATTTTAAGGATTAATATTTACATTGTAGTCCACGTATTAAAAAGTGAAATATTAAACCAGGGAGACTTATAATAAGTTAGGTTGATACATTCGAATGAGAAAATTACTAATTGAAAGAAACAAAATGTTTAGAAAAATTAGAATATATACTATTGTTAAATTAATAGTTTTTCAGAGTTAACAAACATTAGTATATCAATTGATGATATTTTCCGAAACGATCTAGAAGGTCGATTAATTTATGTCACCGGCAAGTTTAAATCTAATGAAATAACAAAGTTAGCAGATATTAAATAACTTTGAGTAGGAGTTTAAATTAAACTATAATCTATAAAGTTACATCTAAGTATTACATTTATTTTTAATAGGATGATACACATGTTGTATCAGGAAATGCTCAAATATAAGTTCATTAAGAGAAAAGGAAACATAATGATATTGTTAATTTGAATATTAAAATTAGCCAAGAATAACTGTGTTAACTGATATGATAGATTTTAAAATATATGATGGGTCAGTTAAGAAATTTCATAAACTAGATAAAATAAGTTAGTAGATAAATATCATTATAATGTTAAATAAGGAATTAAACTGAATTGTATTGATGAAAATTGCACATGAAGATAAAGTTGGGGATAGAAAATGAAATATGATTAAGTTTAGATACGAATAATATATCTAGGCATCATCCACATGTTATGTATACATAGTATCAAATAATAATTAAAAACCACCAGGGTTAAGTTGGGATCAAGCATAATCGTAATTAGTTATTCAAGTCTCAATAATATAAAATGTAAAACAATTATAAATGATAATTAATTGATTAATCAAATCAACTTTATTTCGTACAAGAATTGGGGAGTTCAAAATAATATTTTTTGGGAGAGTGTATACATTTACATCATCATTAGATTTAATATTAAGAAATCATAATACTTAACTAACTCTTATAAGAATTTAAATTATTATAACTATAGATACTCTATCCTCAAAACAATAAAATATATTTTTCGAATAAATGCTATGGTATTTTTCTATTGGATTTAGTAATGCTGGGATCCATTTAAACCGCTTTTAAATATATACAATTACGGGATGATATGTTTAACTTAATTGACGTAATGATTTATTTAATAATTTTATTAAATATGATATCTAAATTGTATGAAATCTATTTATCACACTATTCATTGTATTTCATTTTCTATAAAATATATTATGGAAACAATTTCCTTTATTTTTCTATTTCTTTAGTACACTTATTATCACTTTAATTCTCTTCTTGTAAATTCTTAGAGATAGTTTATTTTCTAAATTCTCAGTGATCTGATTCTCTCATATTTTTTTAAATCAATAGTAGTTGAATTTATTTTTCTAGTCATTAATAATTCATCAAGTGACGTATACAATTATTATAGTATACTGCAATACGTTACTATTCCTAAATATTGATATTCGGAGTTATTCATTATTTACTTTATTCTATATACTACTATTTCTAAATATACATTGTTTATTTGATATGTTTATGAAAATATAATATTAGTTATTTTCAGTATATTATACTAGGTAAATATATATATATATATATATATATATATATATGAAGGAGGTATTGTATTATATATTAATAATGAATACAAAACTACAACAATTAATCGTTTATCATATAGTAACTCATTTATAGATTATCTCATAATTAAGATTCTTATAAATGTTAAAATACCTTTATTGAATTATTTATTAAATCTCAAAATAAGTAAATTATGTTATTCGGTGACTTTAATATTGATTTATTTGCTGATAGGGGAAAGTAAACGAATACAGACAGTGCCCAAATACGGACACTCTCGGTATCTCAGAAACCATAAATCCTACAAAAAAAATGTTGATATAATAACTATTTTATTTTTTAATTATTATTATAAAATAGTGCTGATACATCCAATAAACTGATTTTATTACGTTTTATGAGAATACAATTTCAACTTAAATATTTCTCAAGAATATACAAATTGTTCGATATAAAATATAACAATATATTATTAAAACAAAAACACTCTAAACATTATATACATAATTGATATATTATGTTACCAAATATTAATTAAGTTATAAGCATATATCTAGATTTTATATAAATCCCTAATGCGGACACTCTAGATTTCTAATACCGACACACAATCTGATCGCTGAGTATGAACTATTCATATTTTCATAAAAATCGTGTGATAATATTATTAATAATATTATTAATATACTATAATTCTTCACATTTACATATCTTTACCCTTGTTCTGACTATCACCGGGAAGGGTAGCGCCACATATAGCCTCACTGTGGTAATTTATAAAAATTGTAATATTTCAATATTTACTTAAATTTCAAAATATATACCTAGTTTTGTAAATTATCGATATTGTTTCGTATATAACTGTAGAAATAGCGATCATAATATTGAATTATTATTTTTAGATTGGAACTTGATATTTAAATGTAATATGTAAAATAACCGGCAGATATAACCTATAGCATTGTAAATATGTTATTAAATAAAATTAATTTACAATTATTTAATAAAAGCTAAAATATTATTCAATAATTCATTGTATAATACATTACGTAATGTAATATAGTTATAGAATGTAATTAATTAATAATAATATATTTAATAATTAAAATAATATAGTTTACATTAAATTACACTAGATATAGTACATTAATTAATTTTCGTAATTTAGTATTCTGAATATATTTTTAATTATTTTAAATTTAAATTCTATAGTATATTATATTGTGTTATAATCGATATTATTTATAATTATATATTTATATAATAGTTATAATTATATTTCTAAATTCAAAATCATTATATGTATAGAAAATAAGTTAATATTCTGAATAGTAATCTAATTTGGAAATAAAAAAATTGATGAGTATCATATGTGTTTTAATCTGGCATACATTATTTAAACTCTTAATTAGTGCACTATACAATACAATATATATTAGTAGATAATAATAATGAATAAGATAATAATAATACATAATTACTAATTATCATATTTTATATTTGTTATACAAATATATATACACAGATATTTATTATCAAATGTAATATATATATATATATATATATATATATATATATATATATATATATTGATTTTATTAATATTATAAACTATAAAACTAGTAATATAATTTACAATATTAATAACAATATATGTGTAAATTCTATACATTTTATATCAGAAGATTATATTTTTATTTTACCTTATTGATTAGTCATATATTTGCAACTCATATTGATGTATTGTAGAATATATTTATATAATAAAATATTTAAAAGATATCAGGAAATCATTTAATATCATATATATATATATATATATTTTTTTAAACTAACAAATAAATATATTATCAATATATTATTAAATTTAATTGTGTAATTTAAAATATAATTAGATTATATACAATAAATTAAACGATTATTTAAAAAAAAATTAGGATAACATATAAAATTATGGAGGCACGAACAATCTTGAAATATGCAAATATTATAAGAACAACCATGGAATATAAAAATCTTACAGGAACAATCATTAAATACAAACCGACAAGAACAACCGTATAAGAAAAACCATAAAATATACAAACCGTGAAATACAAACCGACATGATCAACCGTATAAGAAAAACCATGGAATATACAAACCGTGAAATACAAACTGACAATAACAACAGTATAAGAAAAACCATGGAATATACACACCGTATAAGAACAACAGTGAAATACAAACCGACAAGATCAACCGTGTTAGAAAAACCATGGAATATACAAACCGTGAAATACAAACCGACAAGAAAAACAATGCAATATACAAACCGACAAGATGAACCGTATAAGAAAAACCATGGAATATACAAACCGTGAAATACAAACTTACAAGAACAACCGTATAAGAAAAACCATAGAATGTACACACCGTATAAGAACAACAGTGAAATACAAGCCGACAAGATTAATCGTGTAAGAAAAACCATGGAATATATAAACCGTGAAATACAAACCGACAAGAAAAACCATGCAATATACAAACCATATTAGAAAAACAGTGAAATAGAAACCGACAAGAATAACCGTATATGAAAAACCATGCAATATACAAACCCACAAAATGAACCGTATAAGAAAAACCATGCAATATAAAAACCGTATAAGAGCAAAAGTGAAATACAATCCAACAAGATGTACCGTATAAGATAAATCATACAATATATTTACGTTAAAATACAATCCGACAAGAAAAACCGTATAAGAAAAACCGTGAAATATATAAACCGTACAAGAACTATTGTAAAATATAAACTATACAAGGGCAAATGTATATATTTTTATATTTCACCGATCATAATAATCATAATAATAAGAATAATAATATACAACACTATATACTCGAATATGTCTAATGATAATCGAGTTTAGTACATATTACAAATGATCACTAACTTAAACTTAATTAGTACACATAACATTTCATATAATATTATTAATATACTAGAATTCTTCACATTTACAAATCTTTATTATTTTTCAGACTATTACTTAATAACAAATATCGCTATATGAAATCAAGGGAATTATTAAACTGTAATAAATATATTTATATATAAATATAATAAAAAACATAAATTAAATGTAGTGTAATTAAAATAAATATTTGTTATAAAATTAAATAAATATTTAATTAAATAAATTATTGTTTATTGATATTTAATTACTTTATTTAATATGCATACTACAATTATATTATTACATTTGTTACCTTTTATGTTATGTACATCTACACATAAGGTTATACATTTATATATATATATATATATATATATATAATATACATAGAATTTATATACATCGGACATAATATATTCCTTACGTATACGAGGGTAAACACTTATACTATCGTGGGTACATTTAGCGTCCACAGATATGCATAATCGGATGATGACGTTCGCATAGACATACATATATGTACTATATTGTGATTTAGTTGTTATTAATATATAGATATTCGAAAACCAAACCTATAGTAGTATCGGGTATATTAGTCATGTAGTACACATTATATATATCATAATTAATATATATATATATATATCAAATATATCAAATATATCTATCAAATTAGTTGGATAACGGAGTAAATAACTTATAATTTATAATACACTTATACAAATTTATGTTGTACGATAACGATTTCGATATCACTACCGTTGTACGATAGTATATTTACTATGTAAGATGTCACCAATGTTGAACTCACTTCAATATCGTATGTCCATAAATGAAATTACAAATGTTTTAATTCTTAATCAACTTTATTTAATCAAATAAATCTATACTAAAAATGAAATTTATAATGCTTGCTTAAAAGTAATTACTTTGCTTATTTCGAGATTGTTGTTTCTTGGACAGTAAATTTTATCCATACATCACGGTTCATCATATATACTCTCATCTCACTCGCCGTTATACCAGTTTCGCTCTTCAGATTCCTGAAGTAGATGTATGGTTGCCTTCCATTATTCTAGTTCCATGAGTAGGTTCAGCAAATTGTAAGAATCGATGTCGGATCTTTGTAGTTATTTGTTATACAGTACTTCCTTTGTAACTTTCTGAGAGTTTCAATGTACTAATGTAAGAACTTTAATATCATTGATAGAATTAGTGTGTATGTGTCATTAAGTTGTTTGAGTAATGTTTTAATGAGGGTCCAAGTCTCACATCCATACAGCAGAACCGATTCAACGTTGGTGTGCATGATCCTGATTTTTAGTTTACTACTAAAAGTTGATTTCCGGATATTCCTTATTAATGACATATTCTCCAAGCAAGCGCTTTGGCACTGCTGTCAAACCATGCCCATGGGTACTTGAAGTCTTCAACCCTTTTCAGATTTGACCTATCTACAGCTTTGTTTTCAAACTTTTGATTTGTATTGTAACTCATGTATTTCGTTTTCCCGGTATTCATGCTTAGTCCTACTCGATTTGATGATTTTTCGACTCGAGTGAGCATCTATTGTGCTTCTTTAATAACTACACTTACTAATGCAATATAATCTGCGAAGTTCATATATGTAACAATGATTGGTATACTCTTCTGATTTTTCTTTTACTTAATTGGAAATCTATTTAATCTTCTCTTCTTTGTAAAGCTGTTCTGATAACATAAAGATAACTATGATAAAAATGTATGATACTAACGTATCTCCTTATAAAATACCAGCTAGAATTTTGAAAGTTTCCATTTCTCCATAGGGTGTAACGACCTTATCAGTAGTATCTTCATACATTATTATAATAGCCCTCACCAACTCCTCCAGTAATCCGTAAGCTTTCAGTATCGTAAACATTTTACCTCTATGTATAGTATCAAAGGCTTTCTTGTAGTCGATGAATATCAGGATTGAAACAATTATATTTAACTCCATCAATCAGTCGACTGAGTGGTCATATTTGACTGGTTATTGTTCTGCCACTTCTTTAACCATTATGATTTTTCCTTATATGAAAATCTAGATGAGGCCTAATTCTGTTCAGTATCATACGATTATAAGTTTTCGCTACTAATGAACTAAGACTTATACCACGATAATTACTAACTAGACTAAGATCTCCTTTCTTGGATATTGGGATTATATTAATAATTGACCATTGTATTGCTTCATTTTATCTAATAGTACTTTGTTACAGAAGTAGAGGATATCATTTCATCTATAATACATCGTTTTAATACTTCTGGCCCTAGGGCTGTGTTGATGAAATAGCTATTTCATCAACACAGCAGCTTTTACTTTCTTTGATTACATCTTTTGCCAACTTGTACTCATACATTTTAAAAGCTCCACGCTTTATATCTAGAGGTTGTATAACTTGTATTATCGTTTCATTTTTGTCTTCAATATTTGCTGGTTTGCCTAATAATTCCTGAAAGTGTTTGTATCAAGTTTGTAGACGTATTTTTGGTTATTTACTTTTATCATTCCCTTTTTAGTTGTTTTTCTACCAGTTATTTCATTTATTAATATACAGCTTAATATGTACTTATCTTGAGATCAGCGTTCTCAATTTGTTTGATCTTTTCTTCTAGGTTATCAACTGGAATATTTGTATATGCTGTATATAGTTTATTGCGCGATTCAGTATTGTTATATTGATTAGTCTCATTTGATTGTCTTCATACTCTCTATTTTCTATATGAATATCTTCACTAGCTCTAGAAATAGTATTATCCGTGGATGGACACATTTTATTTGTTTTAATTAAAAGTGGAACTAGTTCACCTGTAATTTCAGGATTTATATCTATGAATCGTTCATATATATCTGAAATATCTTCATCACCTTACAAGATAAATCGATTTTTTATTTCAACTACATATTTCTCCTGAAGGGACAATTCAGATTTAAACAAAGGCCAGTTATAACGGAGTTTTATTGGTAATGTCTTTCTATTCTCTCGCAAACTTAGCCTACTTTAGATGATACGATTCGATGATCTGAACCAATGCTAGAAAAATTGCTATATATTTCCACATTTGTGATGCTTTTTACCATTTTTTTCACATTAAGATATAGTCAA
>OZ025240.1:25309535-25514535 GCA_964019155.1 Osedax fenrisi | reverse complement strand
AAAGTTTAAATTTAAATTTAATATTACTATTAAAACATAAATTCAATAAAAAATAAATTACGTCATATTATAATTAATTATATTTATATATATCTACTATTTTTATTGGATATTATAATACTAACATTATTTATACCACGATTATTTTAGGGGGTCGGTGATAGGGGAAGAGGTCGGTATTAGGCACATGTATCCGATTACCGAACCCACTGTATATTCTTGTAAATATAATTATATCAAAAATTTAAAATAGCCACATTATTCATTGTCATTATATTACAAAAATTACAAAATTTCAAATAAAAATATTTAATATTGAATAAGTTATTATAACTAATCATTTAGAGGTCGGTAATCGGGGACTTTCCCCTATATATATATACAAACATAACACATTAAATATAAAATAAACGAATATACCTATACACGAACAGAACATGTTAATAACATAACAAACCAATACTATTACGAAACAAACAATATAATACTTAACACTACAATGTGAAATAATAGTAAAATATTAATATTGTATTTTAGTAATATAATACATTTTAAACGTATATACAACATATATATAAAACAAAAATATAATACAGAACAAACAAATATAAAATAATATTCTCCACTTTATCTGTAATAATAATGAATTATTAATTTTATATTATAGTTTATTTGAAATATAGATATAAATAACCATATTTTCTATAATAAAAACAATTTTTTTTAAAACCCTGAAGAGATAATGCAATAATTAAGATACAAAATGAAACATAAATAAATATAAAATTATAATTATTGAATTTAATGAATATTTATTATGAAGTTCTATGAATATTTCAAGTTCGATTTAGTAATAATTTATAACAAGATGTAATGATAAATTCACAAAACTACAACACAACATAAATAGTACACATATAAAAACAACAATAGTAAATTATAAACATGTTACATGTGTAGGTGATAAAAAACAATTAATAATTAACATTCATATTTTATAAAATTGTATATATATATATATATATATATATATATATATATGTATAAATAAAGATTACGTTATAATTTTTTAATATGATTTTTAAAGGTATACTGTTAATCCCATATATATAAACTTATTGCTAATATAATATTGTCATACAGACCATTCAGGATTTTAGCTATTCGGTTATTGGTAGATTTTTTTTTACATTTAGTTTACATTTATTCGTACAAATTTGCATTTAATGGTCTCTTGTATTATAGTTGGTCCTTTTGATATTAATAATAGATGGTGCATACATAGATGATCAATCCATTACATAGTTTATATACCACGACAAGATGAAATCTAGTTATTCTAATGTCTAGAGAATCTATATTTAGGTACATTAATCTTTCCTTATAAGGTTTATTAGTAAACGCATCTCTCGATTAATTTTTTCATAAAGAATTTGTGGACGTTATCTAGTGTTATCTTCATTCTTTTGAATTTCCTGGCATCTATAGATGTAGACTATAGTCCCTGATTCCAGACAGTCGAAGCATATTCAAGGCGGGCTCTAGCATATGATAGATAAATGCATGTACAAAGCATGCTTTTCTAATAGCTGGAATATTATTAGTAATCAAACAATGAAATATACTATTGATAACACAATATGAACGTGTACAGCACACACCAATATGTTCATAGTAATGTAATTATGGATCAAATTGTATACCGAGATCATGATACGATCTACAATTTACTATTGAAACATTATTTATAGTATACAATGGTTTATTAATATTGCTTAATGTAAGGGCAGCTGATTTTGTTGCAACGTTTTCTAATTGCCAAGAATTAGACCATTTATAGAATGTATCAATAGTATATTGTAATTTATATCTATGATTAATATCATTATATATAAAACTCAATTATTATTATTATTATTAATATTATTATATATAAATAAATATATATATATATATATATGGGATTATATGTAAGATATATTAATTATTATTATAATTACTTAATCAGAATCGATGTATACGACCAGTTTGGTTAATGTTATTAGTGAATCAAAAATTAGCAAAGGAGGTTTATATTATATATAGTTATATAGATATATAGCATTTATACATTAAACAAATATATATATATATATATATATATATATATATGAAATGAAATGAAAATAGTTTATTGAGTTCAGAAAGTATAATGTAGCATATATAATTTCTGATCAATGGAGAGTACCCGAGATTATATATATATATATATATATATATATATATATATATATATATATATATATATATATATATATATATAAATGAATATGTTTATACATACTTAATAATTATATATGGTGGCGTGACGAGGTGATATTTGATTATATCAATATATAATTTAATATGTAAATTAAGAAAACATTATACACTTATACATATATATATATATATATATATATTATTTAATACTAATTTCAATAAAGTATTAAATGCAATTTTTAAAGTAACCTATTAATTATATATATATAATTATATGTATATATTTTTTTCTAGATATAATGTAATTTATATGCATATATATACTTTAATTTCAATTGTTATTTCCAATTATTTATTATTTTTAATTTTATTAATATCATTATTTATATTTATAATATTATAATCTATAATATTTTATATTTTTATAATATAGTTTTATTATTGTTTTATTATGTGCTGGTTACATTACATATTTGTTTCTTTATATTTTACTTATATTTTAAGACAATTATAATTCATTAATATACTTTAATTAATAGAATTGCATCTAAAATTACGGAAAAAAGCATTCATATATAATATATAATATATATATATATATATTATATCAGTCATGAGAATACCAAATATATCTTTCATTATTAATTGAATTAACTTAAGATGAAGGTATACCTTTGATTGCATATAGGGAATGTCTATACAATCCTATGCAATCTAAAAAAGTTATCAGGCTACTATATCAACTATAAGCAGGATGAGTTAATTTCGTCAAAAGGCCGAATTTTGCCGAATATAAGGTTTTTCAAAACAGAAAATAAGCTAAATTTGGCCTTTTTTTTTAAATATTATTTATCTTAAATCATTAATAAAAAAATACTTAATAGTAATATGTATATTAAATATAAATAAAACTATAAGTAATAGCAAATATTAATTAGTAATTATTAAGTATTACATTATATTAAAATTTCTGCAAATCAACGACTAAATATTGTTTTCTTATACAATTAAAAATGGCACAAAAAGAGACAAACAGTTTTTAATATATCACATCAAGTTGAATATGAACTTACGATTACGGAACAGTGTGCTATTACTCAAAAAGTCAATTCAGTTAAATGTAAATGTTTTGATGTTTATGGAAGAGAAGTTAAACATTTCAAATTTCAAAATATAAATTTAAATAATTATGTTTTTTATTTTAATTTTTTTAATTATTAGAATGACAAATAAAGAATAAATTGTATATTAGATGCATCTTCTCATATATATATACATATATATATATATATATATATATATATATATATATATATATATATATATATATATATATATATTTATATATATACTATATAATATAAATATTATAATAATAGCCTATATTAAATATGTTGGATCGAGTGAACTTCGTGAACGGTGGATTTATCTACAGATATAATAATTAATTGTTATAAAACATAAATTATAATTTATATAATTATATATGTATATACTAATAGGTATACTATATATAGTATGTTATAATATATTCTATTAATATTGGGTAATTTAAAATTTATAATTATTAAAATAATATATAATTAATAATTATTAATATATAATTAATTGTTATTGATTAATAATAAGTATTGATAAATAATTATTAATTAGTAAATCAGAATTGAATAATTAATAATTATTAAAATAATATATAATATTTTCTCCGTTTAAACTCTTAATAATCGACGTTGTTTTCTCATTTTGGTTATAACTCATGTATTCCATCTTTCCTGAATTTATTTTTAGACCAATTTTATTTGCTTTCTCTTCTATTAAAAGTAATAGAGTATATGCTTCTGATAGGTCGTTTGTTGTTAGAGCAATATCTTCCTCATAATCTGCATCTGTGATACTTACTGCTGGATATCTACTGCTCTTCCTTTTCGAAATGGTGAAACCTAGTTCTTTATTGCAATCCAGGGAATTCTTTAGAATATAGTCAAGGCATATTATGAATAAGAAAGGAGCAAGTATCACCTTGTAGTACACCGGTTGTAATTTCAAAGAAAGGTGTGTCACCGTCTGTTGATCTAATCATGGACCGAGTGTTTTTGTATAGAATCATTATTGCATTTACTGTTTCTGAAGGAAGACCATATTTAATTAGAACTATTTTCATCATTTCGCGGTTTATGGTGTCGAAAGCCTTAGAGAAGTCTATGAAGAGTAGTGTGAGAGGTAGATTTTTGTCTTTTACACCTTCGAGTATACGGCGAATTGTTAGAATTTGTCCAGTTGTAGATCGGTTTTTTCGAAATCCATTTTGATTTTTCCTTAGTATAGGATCAATTTCTATTCTAATTATGTTTAGTAACATCAGGTTGTAAATTTTTGCTGCTATAGGAGTTAATTTGATACCTCTGTAATTGTTGGTGACAGATAGATCGCCTTTTTTTGTGAAGGGAAGTAAACAGCCTTGAGTCCATCTTTCAATTGGTTCTTGCCAATATACCGTATTGCATGAATCAAGTAAGAACTCTTGAAATTCGTATAGTTTCCATACTTCCACAGGTATTTCGTCTAATCCAGAAGCCTTGTCGTTTTGTATACTTTTAGTCGCTTTTATGAGTTCTTCAGATGTAAAATTGCCAGTTTTAATATCAAGTTGATCATATTCTGTAGGATGGTCTTCTGTACTGATTTGGTTGCTTATTGGACAGCCCAGTAAATCTTTAAAATGATTATGCCATAGATCGATACGTTCTTTCTCGTTTTTTGCTTTTAGTTTGGCTTTGTTTGTTTTCTTTCTTCCACTTATTTCATTAACCGTTTTCCAGGCTAAAGCTGACTTTTTGTTTGTCGCTGCATTTTGTATTTCTATGTTATTCTCGATGTAGTCATTTTGCTCATTTTCATAAAGCTTGACGAATGAGCTTTGTATAAATTTGAAGTTTTTTATGCGCTCGGGCGTTGGATTTTGATCTTTCAATTTAGCAGCTTCGTGTAAAGAATCACGTTTTTTACTGATATTTATCGTTTCCCAGGGTGTTCTTTGTTTTAATTTCGGTTTCAATGGTATTATTGCGGCCGCAGCATTTATACATGATTTTCGAACTCTAAATATTTAGTATTTGCAGACGAGTTTGATTCATCGTTTGATGTAACTTGTAGTACAGAAAATGTGTTTTTTATATTAGTAATAAAAGAATTTCGTAATTCACGGTCATATTTTAGCCTGGACCAGTCGTAAGGTTTATTTTTGCTACATTTCTTCTTATTAGCTCTGAGACTTAGTTTAATTGTAGTTGATAAAATACGATGATCAGATGCTCTACTTATAAAAGAGTTATATGCTCTGCAGTTTATAATGATGTTGTTCCATTTCTTATTGATGATTAGGAAGTCAATTTGTGACTTATAGTCGTTCGTGGAGTTATACGGCCAGATTGATCCTAGTCTTTTTTGAAATGTTGTGTTCAGGCATAAGAGATTATTTTCCTCTAGATAATTTGTTAGCATTGTTCCATTTCTATTTGTTGTTTTATGATAAGAGTATTTGAAACCATCTGTTTGTCCGAGTTGAGCATTGAAATCGCCACTAATGATTAGGACATTAAGTTTCGGGATTCGTCTTGTTAAAGAATTTAGTTCCGTATAGAATTCTATCGTTTCTTGTTCGTCACTTACATTTGTTGGGCTATAACATGAGATAATAGTCGTTTGTGGATTTCCAGAAAGGTTGATAGTTATTATTCTAGGGGTTATCTTTTCTATATTTGTTATTGCAGCATATGCTTGTTTATTGACTAGAAAACCTATTCCACCTGTGGATATAGAATTTCTCCAAGCTGAGCAGGTTATGAGTTTCCAAGTTCCATAATCATGTTCTTTAATAATATACTATTTTATATATATATATATATATAAATATATATATATATATATATATATATATATATATATATATATATATATGTGTGTATGTGTGTGTTCGTATGTATATAATATACAATTATATTTATATATAATTCTATTTATAATAATTATTATTGATAAGAGATATATTTTATAATATATAATATTGCACACTATATATCGCTGTTGTATTATCCAATGTTTTTATTTGACCTATAAAATATACAAAGTGAAAATATATTGATTACATAACATAATTATATCTAAAGTGTTTATTTGACCTATAAAATATACAAAATTTGAAAATATATTGCATAAATAAATTAATTATATCCAAAGTGTTCATTTGACCTATAATATATACAACATTGGAACGTTGTTATATATTTTACGTTGACGGCCAAAGTGTTTGGTTGCTTGGGTAACATAATGATATATATATATATATATTTATATATGTTATAATTGGTATAAGTAGTATACTATAACTAGAGTAAATAAGCTATAGTAACACATAACTTTATAATATTGTAATTTCATTAATATTTATTATAGAAATTATACTGATTATTTATACCTAGAACTATTCTATAAAACATACAAATTTATATAAAAATAAACATAACTATTATACATATTAATTAATTATTGTAGATGTGTTAACTGATACGTGATGTTCTAGAGTGTATAATACTATACAATAATACCTATGTATCGATTCACGAATAGTGATAAATAATCAATTGTTAATTAATTAGTTTAATTAATATATTTTAAATTTCAACTTACAATACTTATAATTTATCATTATAATAATATAATCAACTATATATTATATGTTTTTTTTACTAAATTCATTAACAATTCATAAATGATATATAGAAGTATTTTAATTGAATTGTATTAATTATTTAAAATTATTTTCCAGAATAATACTTTTAAATGTGTCTAAAAAAATGTTATACTGATATTTTTTACACTATTCTTATTATAGTTATATATATATATATATATATATATATATATATATATACATACATATACACATACGTACATACATACATATATACATACATACATACATCATTAATTTAATAATGTACAATGTAGTTAATAATGACTTATAGATATTTTAATTTACAGATAAAGAGGATAAGCCAAACATGATTAACCATTATTTAGAGATAATGATCTTCATAACAATCATCATTATAGTTATTCTTGTATTAGGAAAAGAAGTATACTTATATTATTATAAATTAATTGAAAACAGGATTATAGATCATACACAATTACCAACGAATGAAAGTTATTTATAATTATTGAATAAAAGTAATAACCTACTGGGATTATATATATATATATATATATATATATATATATATATATACTAAAATATGTTATGTTAACATCAATATTTATATAGCCTATTTCCATTATCAATATTCCGACATGTCATTAGATGAAAGAGTTAAAATATAAATATGTACATATACGAATAAACTAAAACCATTTACGTTTTACATACATATACGACAAGAAGTACAATACTAGATAATAATACGAATAGACCATGTCCCTTGACATATTGCTTCTAAACGCTAGAGTACACTAACCAATATCGTCGACCCGGAATCTCCGACTACCATCAACACCGTCATAAATGTACAACCCATACACTCACATAACACCCTTTATCTACCCCATGGGGTGCCGGTGACGTGCACGTATTTACAATTCCACTAAATCGTGTCCGAACTTTACGTCCTCTCACAATCCATGTCGTAAGCATTGACCCATTCGTAACTAGGAGTGTCTAAACTGTCAAGTGATGGCCACTGAGTATCAAAGTACAGGGACCGGTTTCTCTGGATTATGTGTAGGAGATTTGACAGATATAAATCCTACCGGGAGATACTATCCAAAGATAATCCTTAATTATAGGAATTATTTGGTTGGTCTGAGATTTTGAAAACATATCCTAACTCAGCTCAAGCACAGCAATATTTTAAATATAATATGTATAATATATATTTAAATGTAATTCTTATTTTATTTTCGAATATATTCAAATATTCTAAATATAATTAAGTTAGAAATTACTTAATTTTAATTATATTACTATAATTGTACATATATGTACATACGTGTTATATATAGTTTCGGAAATCATTTTAATTTCAAATAGAATCAATATATAAGATGTGTATAATAAGTTAACACAACGATAAGTAAAGTGTTATAATAAGGGTACTACTTATTTTTTTTATTTTATTTTCAAATAAATGATATATATTGTTAAGTTAATTATAATAGCATAGGGTTTCAAATTCAAGTTAAATTATATCATCAATTATAATTGAAAATTATCATTAGTTTATTAAATTATGTTATGTATTCCTAATAATGGTGATTCACGGTCTTTAAAATAAAAAAATAAATACAAAAAATGTAATTTAAAAAATAGATTTGTACATGTATAATATATGATAAGTTATAATATTATAGGTTAAAATATATATAAAGGATACAAACGTAATTTTAGAACACTACCTATATTCTAAAAAAATATTATTATATTATAACACTGTGTTATTAATAATATCTTTATTGTCATGTCAACTAGCGTTATTTTATAATCAAATCACCGTTATTTCGTACAAGAATTGGTGAGTTGAAAATAATATTTTTTGGGAGAGTGTATAACTTTATAACATCATTAGATTTAATATTAAGAAATAATAATTATTAAAAGTATATAAATTATTATAACTATTGATAATATATCCTAAAAATAATAAAATATATTTTTCGAATAAATTCTATAATCTTTTTCTATCGAATTTAGTAATGCTGGGATCCATTTAAACCGCTTTTTAATATATACAATTACGGGATGATATGTTTAACTTAATTGACATAATAATTTTATTAAATATGATATCTAAATTATATGAAATCTATTTATCACACTATTCATTGTATTTCATTTTCTATGAAATATATTATGGAAACAATTTCCTTTATTTTTCTAATTATTTAGTACACTTATTATTACTCTAATTCTCTTCTTGTAAATTCTTAGAGATAGTTTATTTTCTAAATTCTCAGTGATCTGATTATCTCATATTTTTTTAAATCAATAATAGTTGAATTTATTTTTCTAGTCATTAATAATTCAGCAAGTGACGAATATAATTATTATAGTATATTTCAATTGTTCCTATTCCTAAATATTGATATTAAGAGTTATTCATTATTTATTTTATTGTATATAATACTATTTATAAATCTATATTGTTTATTGGATATGTTTATGATAATATAATATTAGTTATTTTCAGTATAAATTATACTTGATAAATATATATATATATATATATATATATATATGTGAAGGAGGTATTGTATTATATATAAATAGTGAGTACAAAACTACAAAAATTAATCGCTTATCAAATAGTAACTCATTTATAGTTTATCTCATAATTAATATTCTTATATATGTTAAAATACCTTTATTTAATTATTTATTCAATCTCTAAAATAAGTAAATTATGTTATGCGGTGATTTTAATATTGAATTATTTGCTGATAGAGGAAAGTAAACGAATATAAACAGTGACCAAATACGGACACTCTCGGTATCTCAGAAATCATAAATCCTACAAAAATATGGTTTATATAATAACTATTTTATTTTTTAATTATTTAAAATATATTTTAGCACTATAGTGCTGATATATCCAATAAACTGATTTTATTACGTTTTATGAGAATACAATTTCAACTTAAATATTTCTCAAGAATATACAAATTATTAGATATAAAATATAACAATATATTATTAAAACAAAAACACTCTAAATATTATACACATAATTGATATATTATGTTACCAACAATTAATTAAGTTATAAGCATATATCTAGAGTTTATATAAATCCCTAATACGGACACTCTAGATTTCTTAATACGGACAACTAATCTGAGTGTGAACTTATTTTCATAAGAATCGCGTGATTTATAATATTAATACCACCAATTAATCTACAATATTAAACAATGAAGCAAGTTATTATTTAAAATCTTACATTATATTATTAATAAAATTAATAAATTAATTACTAATTAAATTATATTAAATTATTCATAAAATAAATTATAAATAATGTAATTGTAATTTATCAGATTAGTTAATCAATAATATATAGATTATCTAGTGGCATATAGGATGCTCGTAATGTAACACAGGGTGTACGTATTCGGACATGGGTAATTAATATTGACACTACCGTTATCTATTGAATACAAAATATATTTAAATCAATTAATAGTCAAACTGTATAATAGAAAAAAACTGTAATAATATATTTATAGATAATATATTCAATACTTGATATATATATATATATATATATATATATATATATATATATATATATCCAATACAATACAAATAGCGGATATAAATGGACCCCTCAAGAAGTCATAGAATTGTACATGTTATAAATAACTGTGAGGGGCCCGGACAATACAATACAAATAGTAACATATTTTGTATTGTGTTTTGATTAAATGTTTATTAAGTTATTGATAAACACAAGAGAAAAACAAGAACTGCCTAGAGTCGATTCCAGGACCTATGGCTTACTAGCTTTCGGTTGTTCCACTGAGCCATAGACCACAGAAAAAATATAGATATATATATAATATATGTTCAGGTAACTAAATATATGAATTAACTGGCAATCTACCATTATATATTATATTGTAAATACAAAATCATAAAATACATATAACAAACAAAAAAGCACAATATTGATGATCAAAATAATATATTACTTTTTAAAAAATATCCCTTAAAAAAGACGTCATTTATATATTAAAATGATTTAAATAATTCTAATGAGATATTTATTAATTATTTATCAAATTATATACAAATACAAATATTAATATCAATACAATATTGTATTGATAACAAAAAATGTATAATATTATTGCTAATAATAGTAATATAATTATTAGTGATAAATCATCTAATAATCTTAATTATAAATTAACATCAGCATATGATGACATTTTTCTTTGGTCCAAACATAATACATATACATTAATATAGAAAAATGTATGGTATATCATTTAAAATAATATAAATCTATATATTTGTTTAAATGTCAGTTAGATTATTTAAAAAATAAATTATTGAAAATTGTACAGATAAATTGTTTTCATACTTTATAAATACATTTGATATAATCACATTATGCTTTATTGTATACACATTTAATTTACTATATACAAATATTATGTCATAGTTATGTACCAAATGTAAATAGAAAAATGGAGAATATTATCATCTTATATGATATTTTTAAGTATACGACTTGCATTTACATGTATAACATATTCTATAAATTATACAATACTATTATTTTTAATCATTTTATATTGACGTATAAACAAAGATGTAATAAGAGGGGTAACTATTGTTGTATTCAACTTTATTCAATCTTAATTTATATTTAAATTAAGTTATTAATTGAAATAAATGGTAAATAATAATGTTGTTTAATCTAGAGAGACTCTATATATATATGATGAATATTATGAATATTTATATATGAATATATGTGAAATGTATTAACTATTATATATATGTATACCATCGATATAAAGAAAGTGGATAAGCAATTGACGCACGCAATGCATGTAAAATATAGACACGTGAATGACACTTTTATCGATAAATTTACAAAATGGTATCAGTGATTTTGATTGGATATTAGTCATATTATATATGTCAAATATCAAAACAGTAGTCTTTTCGTCGAAATAGATTTAAGTGACTTCTATCTATATCAATGGATTTAAATTATAAATATCAATAAAATCAATAACATAGTATTATATCTTCAAATTAAATACACAAAATTACGAGGAATGTTGATATTATGTATTTTAAATATATAATTTTATTTTTAGTATAGATAGTACATTAAAATTGGTAGTGATTATCAATATATATATGATAAATACATATTATTATAAATAAAAAGTAGTGGGCCAGATAGTGGGTTTCGACTGCAGCGCCCGTAGCGGATAGTGCCATACACTACATTCAATTGCTTATCCACTTTCTTTATATCGATGATATATACCCGGTAAATAGAAATCTCACTATTTTGGTTTCGAATCTTCATTTTAAAAGTTTTTCAAGACATGGACGCCGGCTATTTTTTAGGAGGTTTACGAAACATTTATGATATACATTTGAGACAAATAGGTCTCAATTAAATTTGTTAAAGACCAGCTTAATATATAACTATAATGTATGAATTTAGAGTATAAAATACCCTAATAGTCTTTTATATCCGGATGAGTGTAGTAAAGGATGGAAAGAAGATATTTTTACAGTTTATTTAAACATGACAAAAATAACAAAATTATTTTATTTATTTACAGAATCAATAATACTATTTAATTATAATCATAATAATACTTATATAGATTTACCTCTTACTACGTTAAGATATTCTTATACATATACATTACATGCAGTATGATAGCTGATAGCATTCACGAGCTCTATATGGCTCGACATCGAGAACTATTTACCATATCGACACGGCAGACCAACTAGTTAGCAGATTGGCAAGACAGATGACCTCTTTAATAATTAGAAATGGCAGGCGACCTCTTTAGAAGAATGATACGGATATGTTGTTATAATGGATTTTTTGAATATAAAAAAGATTATTATACAATATTTTTTTAAATTTAAATAAGAATACTCTACACCATATTTTAATATAATTTAATGTCATTGATGAATATTTAATAAAGTTATAATTGATAATGTAAATTATTTATGGACATAATGTAATAATTTAAATAAATCATTAAAAATGCATGCAAAAGTCTATGCTTATTAATTATATTTATTAATTTACATTTGAAAGGTTGTATCAGAAGAATCAAATAAATAATCTATAATTGTTAATAATTAATATTGGTTATGATAATTATGATCTTATACATCACCATATACTCTTATATACATTTATATCAGTAGAATCAGATTCATTATTATTAGATGCTTAAGAAGTATCCATATTATGAACATTATCATCCTCCAAATAACTTTCTACATCCAATAGTTTACTTAAACTATGGCTACAGATTTATAATATTCATTATAATTTGATATATATTATATTATATTACATACATTATCGAAATTAAACTATTAAATGTTATTAAATTATTATTAAAATACATTATTTTATAAATAAGTAACAAAATTATATTCAATATATGATATTATAATGTTATAGTTACAATAATATTTTAAAGTTTTATATATGTAGTATAGTGTTAATAAACAAGTCAATACGGGTCGCGTTTCCAATAATCGTTTTATTCGAGGAGAGTCTTCGCCATGTGCTATCGTCGATACAATATAATTATACGTCTGCTCGCTTCGACCGCTAGCTCAAAAAAGGCTCGTTCACCTTGGAACAATTCCAGATGTCACGCCCATAATATGTTAAGGGGCGTGCCAGATAAATAATAATAATAATACGGTTGGAGTCGGTAGCGCTCCAGAAGCAGGTCGTATCGTGCAGCAGCTCGTCGGTCTCAGTCGTCGTCGTGGTCGCAGGGTGAAGATCGGGATACGTGGTGGAGGAAATACGTGGTGGGGGAAATACGTGGTGACGGAATACGTGGTGGGGGAAATACGTGGTGACGGAATACGTGGTGGGGGAAATACGTGGTGACACACTACATAACATATATTAATATTTATATTAATATTTATATATTATATTAATATTAATATACTAATATTTAGTAATTTTTCATTTACGAAATAAAAATTAATAAGCATTATAATTTATATATATATATATAGATATATATCTGAATTAACAGATTAACACATTAACACATTAATGAAATATAAACTATTGCAATTTATTAAAAAAATTATAAAAACACAATTTGGAAAGATAACTTAAAATAAATAAGAAAATAATAAATTATTATTCTAATAATAATATGTATAATATATATATATCAGAATTTATATAATATGATCTATTGTAATCTATTAACAATTATTCTTGAATATAATAAATTATTATTAAATATATGTATTGAATACTTATATAAGTACAATACATATATGTAATTAAGAAGTTATGTTTTAGTGATACAACTTAAGTATTCAATATATGCGTATACATATTTATTTCCCCCCTTAAGTGGCTGATGTCGTTCATCACTGATCGAACTTCGTCTGTTAAAATCAATGACTTCATATCACCTCCCACCAACATTCTTAAAGGGGTCCCTCAGGGATCAGTTCTTGGGCCACTTCTCTTCTCTATATACTTACGTCCTATCTCTAATATTATTCGCAAATACCCTAATATCTATTACCACATATATGCTGATGACATTCAACTACTACATAAACTGCCCATTGACTCTATGAACTCTACTCTGAGCTATCAGATTGTACCTCTGAGATCACTTACTGGTTACTAACTAATGACCTCTTAGTCAATACTTCCAAAACTGAACTTCTTAACATCTCGAAGGTACCTGTCACTTTCCCTACTCTGTCAATTGACGGTATAATAATTAAACCTTCTGAATCTGTGCGCAATCTTGGTGTTTTAATTGATAGTACTCTATCGTACGGTGCTCATATCAATGCAATCTCTAAATCCGCAAATCTCTATTTGAGAAAAATTCGTCACATTAAAAACTATTGTTCGCCCAACACCAATAAGCGCATTCTCAATGCCCTAGTATTATCGCGAATAGACTATTGCTGTTCTCTATTCTACGGAATTAAGAACTCTGAAGTTATTAAAGTTGACCGAATTATTCGCTCATCCGTAAGATTAATTCATAGGCTTAAGCGACGCGATCATACTTTAACTGACACCCACCAAAGCAATATGAAATGGCTATCGTTTAGAAAACGGTGTCAATTTAGGCTTCTCTGCTTAACACATAAAAAACTATTCCTAGGCAGACCTGCATACTTGCGTGGATTGCTCACTCGTCGCAACATCCTCCCACATCTGCGCTCGTCTGATGCCACACTACTTGACTTACCTGTTACTAGTAACGTGATGCGTTCTCGCTCCTTTACAAGCATGGCTCCTACTACATGGAATCTGTTGTCTTACCGCCTATGAAGATTGAAGTTGCCTCACGTGTTTGCTAATAGTCTCAAAGACTATTTAAATTTAACTTAAAGTAACCCTCTCCTTGATGTTGATCTGGTTCCATCTCTATTTTTATATATTATATTGCTACCTTATTTAATGTTATTGTTTCGTTTTGTTTGTTCGTTCACAACACCAGTGAGGGTAATCTCTCTTTACCATATTTGGTGTATAAATAAACCACCCTATCCTATAGATAATAAATATACAAGTTAGGTACCTTTTACGAACTATATAGAGTTTAAATTGTATAAATTTAGTGATACAAATTACGAATTTAATATATATATATATATATATAATAAATATATAATGTAGGTATCTTTCAAGCGTAATATCGTTTACATCTTATACATTTAGTGATATAAATTACGAATTGAATATAGCATATATTAAATTCGTTATATGTAATTAATAATATATTATATTCGTTAATATATTATATACATAGTATAATACATATAAAATGTAGGTATCTTTTACGCGTAATATAAAGTTTCAATTATATAAATGTAGTGATAAAAATTATTAATTCGATATTATATTGAATATAGGTTAAATATATTCAATATAATATCGAATTAATTACTTGAATACACATATATTATATGTATAATTTAGTTACCTTTTCACGTAATATATAGATCCAATTATATAAATTTAGTAATAAAAATAACGAATTCAATACATGCATAATAAATACACAATGTAAGATTATAATACATTAAATCTCAGACTATTATTCACTATAGACAATTACATCTCTTATAAATAATAAAAATAATTATACATCTACTGAAATAATAAATATCCATTTGGATTGATTATTTCATATTCTATTGTAAATCTATATATTATATATTACAATATAATATCGTGAGTTTTTTCTATATAGCAGGTCCATATTAATGCAAAAACTCCCTTTTATCTTCGCATAATAATTACTACGCTTAGTTTAAAGCTAAGTTAAACATTTATTTATTCAGACTGAACTTATATATTATAATAATTTCTCTAAATATATATATATATTTAGAGAGTGTATACACTATAGTTCATATATATTATATGTAAATGGTGTTAAAATAAAATAATCATAATAATAAGAATAATAATATACATACCTATATACTCGAATATGTCTAATGATAATCGAGTTTAGTACATATTAAAAATGATCACTAACTTAAACTTAATTAGTACATATAATATTTCATATAATATGATTAATATACTAGAATTCTTCACATTTACAAATCTTTATCATTGTTCAGACTATTACTTAATAACAAATATCGCTATATGAAATCAAGGGAATTATTAAACTGTAATAAAATTATTTGTATTAAATGTAGTGTAATTAAAATAAATATTTGTTATAAAATTAAATAAATATTTAATTATTGTTTATTGATATTTAATTACTTTTTTAATATGCATACTACAATTATATTATTACATTTGTTACCTTTTATGTTATGTACATCTACACATAAGGTTATACATTTATATATATATATATATATATAATATACATAGAATTTATACCATACATCGGACATAATATATTCCTTACGTATACGAGGGTAAACACTTATACTATCGTGGGTACATTTAGCGTCCACAGATATGCATAATCGGATGATGACGTTCGCATAGACATACAGATATGTACTATATTGTGATTTAGTTTTAGTATTAATATATAGATATACGAAAACACAACCCATAGTATTATCGGGTATATTAGTCATGTAGTACTCATTATGTATCATAATTAATATATATATATATATATATATATATATCAAATATATCAAATATATCTATCAAATTAGTTGGATAACGGATACTAACTTATAATTTATAATACACTTATACAAATTTATGTTGTACGATAACGATTTCGATATCACTACCGTTGTACGATAGTATATTTACTATGTAAGATGTCACCAATGCTGAACTCACTTCAATATCGTATGTCCATAAATGTAATTACAAATATTTTAATTCTTAATCAACTTTATTCACTAAAATAAATCTATACTAATGGAGACACGATGGTGTAGTATATATCTAGTGTTATAGAATATACTGGGAAAATGTAATCGTAATACAAGCAATCATAGGGTTTCGAGTCCATTTCCCCTGAAATTGCTTTCTGCCATATATGCTACAACTATACATATGAAATGCATTGCTCATGCCATGATTACTTTCGTTTACTGATATGAATGAATTAGTACATTAAAGTAACGCCCCTACATTCATAATATGAATGTACCACTATTTATTTCTATATATGGGAGATAAATGTTATTTTATTATAATTCGATCGCATACTTTATAATATAATAGTTTATACTCCATATGTACTATATGATATATATATATATATATATATATATATATATATATATATATATGTGTGTAATTGGTAAAATACGCATGTAATACGTAAAGTAATCAAGTATATTAAGTGTATTAAGTATTCACGATGGTGCGTATAAGTATACAAACAAATACGTTTATATTGACATATACAAATACATTACAGTAGGTGTTCACGTATGCGTTAACGTAGATGTGCACGAAGATGTCCACGTGTACGCATGTATTTAACCTACAAGATTCTAGTCAAGCCCATTATGGGCAACCCATTATTTTATCAAAATTCGTTTTTCGTTTTTTAAATCCATAATATATTAGTATACATATAAATATCACGTGACACATATGTGTATATATATATGATGATGACGCAAAAAACAAGGCCCTTCGATCGAGCTGGAAGAAAATAATAATAAGATAATAGTAATACGATAACAATTTAATAATAATATACATTACATATAACACGGACAAAAATAATAAGTGATATATAGGAATGTTATATACTACAGTCAGCAATTATGTAGTAGAGTGTTGTATAATACAGTCTGTATTGATATAGTGGAATGTTATATAATATAATGTATTCCTCATTATACGCGAAAGTAGATTCCGATTATTTTTATTTCTAAATTCCACACGTGTGTACGTTTTCGTAATTTTTGTAATTCAAAGAAATTAATTTTTATTATAATTGTTTAATCCTAAATCTGTTTACAAACTAATTAATTGTTTACGATCGACCAATATTAAATTGTCATTTTATTTCAAAACCCACACGTTTTATCCTAACTAAGCGATTATAGGTGATTTTATAAATTTTCTATATTTGTTTGTATTTTAGATAACATTCATTTTATTGTATATACATATATATATATATATTATATATATATATGCTAGCATATACTAGCAATCAGAATCAGGAATATTTATAATTAATAAATAATAGATAGGCAAACAATCAAAAACCTAGAAACGATAGTTCGGTTACGACTAATATGTTGAAATATATTGTATATTTAAAAAAATATTTGTAGACAATATTTTAAATTATATTTTCTAATATTTATTGAATTTATACCGAACATTTTATGAATAAATCTTTAAAACAAATAACTCTGACTCGTATACAGTTAGCATTAGTAAGTATTAGCTAGGAAATAAGATTAGCAATACATAATCAGGAATAGCTATAATTAATAAATAATAGATAATCAATATCATAATAAATAATCGATAAATGCCGAGTCGGGTACGGCTTGTATATATATATATACATATGTATCACGTTATATGTATATGTATTATACATATAATTATTACTATATAATGGGTCCATAAAATCATCCATGAAAATTGTGAGTTCCTCACAAATCCGAATCCGTTTTTAGTTTAGCTCATCAATGCCCAGTTTTCGAGATTATCGTGATATACATACAAACAAAAATATAATTAAATAAACAGGAATATATATATATATATATATATATATATATATTCATATTCTCATAAATATAAATATAATTAATTATATTATAACACAGGTATGTGAAGATGAAGATATTTTCGAAAATAAAACATTAAAATCGAATATATTTTTTGACAGAACTTCTAGATATAGCATTTTTATTTGCAAACACAAATCCATAATTGGTATAGAAGGAGAGACACATTTTACTAATAATGATAATACATCAAATTTGTCTATTAATTTTGTCAATATGTCTAATAATAGTATATCATCTATTGATCAATTATTACTTAAATTACCTAAATTGGTAGCATTTTTCGTGAATGATAACTTGATAATAAAAATATCAAATACTACTTTTAAATTCAATACCAAACTACGTCATATAAGACTATTAAATAATAAAATAAAAACATTCGATATAGACATTAGCAATTTAAAATTTCTAAAAATAGTATACGTAAGTTTTAATGTCTTCACAACAATTGATGAAAGTTCATTTAACTTAGTTATTGGATCCAATGATAGTAAAATAATTATAGTTCCAACATCATGTACATATTTCAATTGTTTTTGCATATTAAATTGGAAGATTATTGTCGTGAATACATATGGGATAAGGAAAATTAAATTATATAATGTTTGCTGGAATTTTACACCAAGAAAATATAGAAATACTGTAGAAAATGGGATAATATATTCTATATCTAAAACTATTCAAGATTATGTATTATATGTATGTCCTTTGATGTACATTACGAAGTGTAAACAAGGTTACTGCTATACATTAATTACTTATTTTATTATTATTATAATAAATATATACTATATATATATATATATATATATATATATTAACTCATATCTACAAAGTAAATCAGAATTAGATTTATACGTTTATAAATCTTATAGAAATAATTTACAAAACACAATAAAACAAGCAAAACAAAAATACATTAACAAACAAATAAACGATAACATAACATCGAAAGAACATTGGAAAACAGTAAATAATATCATTAATACAAATGTAAATAAACACAATATTACATACATTAAAGATAAAAACAATAAAAACACATTTGACTCAAGTAAAATAGCAAATATATTTAATGAACAATTTATTAATAATGCACAAATTATAAATGATCAATTTAAAAATCAAAATATAATAAATCCTGTAGAAATACCAAATATAAATAATTCTATATTCATAGAACCAACCAATAAACAAGAAATAACTTCAATAATAAAAAATAGTAAATTAAAAACCTCATTAGATATAAACCTAATTAACATGAAAATTGTAAAAATATCAATAGATTATATTTCATCACCACTAACACATATTTTTAATTTATGTATTAGTGAAGGTATATTTCCACAAAAAAATGAAAAATTCCATAATAAAACCCATATATTAAAATAAAAACCAATACGAACCATTCAACTACAGGCCCATATCAATACTATGTCAAATTTCAAAAATATTTGAAAAAATAATACATCAGAGATTTACTTCATTTTTTCAAAAAAACCTAATTATATCTAATACACAATACGGATATACTAAAAAGCATAACACAACACATGCTATTTTAGATTTATATAACCATATATTAATAAACAAAGAACAAAATAAATCAATAAATACTCTATTCCTTGATCTAAGCAAAGCATTTGACACGCTAGATCACAACATATTAATAGATAAATTATATAAATATGGAATAAGAAGCAATTCGCTACAACTTATCAAAAGCTACCTAAGTAATCGAAAACAAGTTGTTTTGATAAATGATAAAAAATCACAAATATTATGTAATAATATTGGGGTACCACAAGGATCAATACTTGGTCCTCTCCTATTTATAATATACACAAATGACCTATCATTATTATTCAATAATAACCAACAAGTAAAACTTATAGTATATGCTGATGATACAGCAATAACATTTACAAGTGAAAACAATGAAAAATTAAAATATACCATAGATAATATGATTACAAAAATAGAAAAATGGTACACATTTAATAAACTTAAAATAAATATCAATAAAACTAAAATAGTCAATTTTAACTCGAGAAAATACAGTAACATACATCTAAAAATAAATAACATATCAATACAAAATGAAATAGAATATAAATATCTAGGAATAATAATTGACAAAGATATAAACTTTAAAAATCATATATTTAATCTTAATAATAAATTATCGAAAATACTTTACTCAATAAGCAGACTATCAAAATACATTAAGACAAAACCAATGATTATCATATATAACAGCCTATTCCTGCCACACATAATGTATGGAAATATAATATGGGGTAATATTTATAAAAGTAATCTTACAAATTTAATTCTCACACAAAAAAAAATCATAAGAATAATAAACAAAACCAAATATTTCAGAGAACATACAAATTTGCTATTTGAAAGGAATAATATATTAAAACTCAATAGTTTAATAAAATATAACACGCTAATATACATGCATGACCATCACAATAATAATCTACCACAAAATATTTATAACATACATAAAAAACACGAAAATAAAAATAAAAATAAATTAAGGAAATCACCTATCTACAAAATACCTTATACAAAAAAAAGTCAACTAATAAATAGTATCCTAACCATGGGACCTAAGTTATGGAATGATCTAAATGGAGATATCCAAATTATAAAAAACAAAAATTCATATAAAAAAAAAATAAAAAATCAACTCATTGAGATACAAAAAAAAAATTAAAAATTAAAAAAAAATTAAAAAAAATAAATTATATAAATAAATTATAAAAAAAAAAAAAAAATTATATATGTTAATTATTATTATTATTATTATTATTATTATTATTATTATTATTATTATTATTATTATTATTATTATTATTATTATTATTATTATTATTATTATTATTATTATTATTATTATTATTATTATTATTATTATTATTATTATTATTATTATTATTATTATTATTATTATTATTATTATTATTATTATTATTATTATTATTATTATTATTATTATTATTATTATTATTATTATTATTATTATTATTATTATTATTATTATTATTATTATTATTATTATTATTATTATTATTATTATTATTATTATTATTATTTTTATTTTTATGTTTTTAAATGATAATAAAATATCTTATAAAACATAAGAAGAAAACGAAATGAAAAAAAGTAAAGTAATTCAACAAAAAAAAACGTTCCGGTGATGGTGGGCAGTTCTGGTGATGGTGATGCAGGCGACAGCATAGAAAAGATAATTATCTTCATCTGAAGCCTTTTAGAGGAAACAATAATATAATGAATTTAATAATTCACATGATATTTATATATATACAACTTTCTTCTAATAAATATTATTATTATTATTATTATATATATATATATATATATATATATATTGTTATTGTTATTTTATTTTGGTGAAGTCCTTTTATCCCATCCAGGAACTTATATGAAGTTTTCACTTATAAGCATATGACTCTAATGTCAAGTAATACATATATCATGTTAAGGCATCATAAAATGGTTTTAACGAGAGCAGATCATATATGTATACAAACTTATATAAAATCACTTATAAATAATATTTTTAAATATCTTTTAATATTCCAGATGAGGCTTGATCCCGATTCCTACTATTCGTCTGTCTGACTCATTAGCCAACTGATTCACACATACAGTTCAATATATATATATATATATATATATATATATAAACTAGCATATACATAACAAATACCTACACATTTATATGAAATATAGATAATTTTAAAATAGTGATGTTTAACTTCTCCATTCACCATATTATATGGGCACCAAAACCGTATATTCTATATTAATATAATGAGAAATAAATTATTATTTATAAATGACTCCAGTATTCAACAGTAATTTCACAGTAATTCGGATCTATATCGAGTTTAAACTCGTGTTTAGCTTGATCATTTGATAACAATTTTAACACCTGCTGAATCAAAGTTTAATTCGAGATTAATCCTAGATAAATCCAAGTTAAATCCAAGTTCACCTGTGTTAAATCATAATTAAATCCAAGTTTAATTCTAGTTAAATACCATTTATATCAACGTTCACTCGAGTTAAATACATATTACATCGATTTAAATCCAAATTCAAATCGAGCTAAATCCTAGTTAAATCAAAGTTTAACTCTAGCTAAATCACAGTTAAATCCAAGTTTAATCTAATTAAATCCAAGTTCAGCTCGATATAGTCATAGTTATATATAATCTAAGTTTAGTACGATATTAAATTAAAATCGAATTAAAATAAAGATATACCAAAGTTCAGTTAGAAAGTAATCAAAGATGGATTCAAGTTAAGATCGATATTAATCACAGTTAAATGTAAGTGTAAAACGATATTAATCCCAGTTCATCTCATGTAAATAGAAGTTAAATAACATTTAGTAAATTTGATAGGAAACATCAATATTTTTTTATAATAATACTATAATAATATTTATTATTGTGTTACTAAATATGAATTATATAATATTTCATTTGAGTTTAATTTAAAATAATTATACACACATTAAAAATGTAAAACATTTATTTATTTTGTTTAATTCTGCATATTATTATTTTTATAATTTTCTATGTTATTAGTTACAGTTATTACACTTGTCGTTTCGTGTAATTACGATGCAGCTTCTATGAATTAGAAAAAATAAATAATACCATTTAAGAATATATGAAACATAAGTTTGTGCATATGTTATATATAACTTAATAATTTATATAAAACCCAAAAGGTAATGGTATACCCAAAATAATATGTACATTATTTAATAAATGTTACAAAGTAATTAATTTGTTTACAAAATTTCGTATTTATAATATATGTATATATATATATATACTAATATTATATGTACATATCATAAATAACAAAATAGCATTATATAATCTCACAGTATGTAAAGTAATCATAGTTCGTAATTAGACTACAATCCAGAAAGTAATCAGATTACAATAATGGGGCTATGTATTAATTACAATCACTGGTTACAATTATATTACGATAATTGAGTATAGTTTGATTACGATATTAAACTAAATGACTTTACACGAATAACAAATAAAGATAACACAAGTTTTTTTATATATGTAATTATTTATTAATTTAATGTTCGTGTAGCGTTGTTTAGATATTTAGCTATCTTTAATAAAGTTACGTCATCCTCAAGCCGATGTTTATTATGTAACACTTCTGTATAATAATACATAATATAATTAGTTTAATATTGTATATTTGTTATCTCAATTCAGATTATTATTATATTGAGAAAATACCTAATTAAATTCTAAAATCCAAAAAACCTAGCAAAATACAACACACACACACTATATTTGTTTAGGATTTATTCCAAACAAAGTGTAAAATATATATATAAATATATATTATAGATCTATATAAACTTAATTAGAAACAATTAATTATTTTCTATTACTTATATATTTATTATACAGAATAAACATTTTAAGAAACATCAACCATAGCGCTAAATTAAAGTCTTCTCCCCTATATATATATTATATATTTAGGGGAAGGACTATAATTCGGCTATATTTTGATTTTTTTTAAATTGTTTATATATAGAAATATATATATAGAAAATTCTAACCAATAATAGTTCGTCCTATCTTTAGAGTTGAATAATGTATACTCTAGTAGCGTTTCCCAGACCTTGAAATTCGATTTCACACATATTTTGGAGCAAGATAATTATATATATATATTGGATATACTGCGTCCAATTTCAGTTGACGCATTATATTATCCTTCTATACAATATTAAGATATATATATATATATATATATGTATATGACTGTGTACATCAAATAAATATAAAATAAACCAGGTTTTTTAATTTTTGAAATCGTGAATTACGATTCGTGATTAATTAGATATATATATATATAATAATATATTAGTAATGAATATGGATTTCAAAAATTAATAATTTATTAATGGCATGCTATAAAATATTAATATTATTTCTAAACTGATTTCATCGATAATTTTTCACAGTTAAATAACTTATTTTTACCGATGTTAACGAATTTATCTATTGCGATATCCCCTTAATAGGGGGCACTACTTAATACTAAATATACTAATATATATTTTAATATTTTATTTACATTTAATCTTACACGAATTTCAACAACTTAATGTAAACTTAAGTTGTATGTAGTTCCGTTATCCTCAATACAAATGTAGGCTATATATTTGATAATAAATGTTCTTAAACAGACCATCAGTTATCATTTATGGGATTTACCTTCTTTAAAATATCAGAACTTTTCACCCTCTCAGTTATACATTACTTAATAGTGTCATAAAATCCTCCTTATATTACTGACCTAATTTTAAGGTACATAATATTTGCTTCTTTTCATCATTATAATGTTTCCTCATCCTTTACCTGAAATTAAATCCTTCTATTATAAATGCAAAATATTTCTATCAACTAGAACCTAATCTCTGGAACTACATAAACCCTTGATTCGTTCTATTAGCTTCCATCATAATCTCATAAGCATAACATAATTAGTATTTACATATCTATTATGTAATCATATATTTAATTTCGTATTCATTTCGTTCTGGTTTGTGTATTGTATTGTATTTATTTATTGTTTACTTATATTATTTATGTATTCATTTATATTGTATTTATATTCATGTCATATTACAATTGTATTAATATGCAATTGCATATATGATGAAAGATATCATCATAATATTCATATATATATATATATATATATAGTAATATAGTAATATAGTAATATAGTAATATACATTAATTATTTTGACTAATAATTCATTTCATAATAATAAACCTGACTAACATTATATTATTATTACCATGATAACTATATCTTCGATCCTCAATTTATTCTCAACACACCAAATGAAAATAATATAAATATAAATAATATAGTTTCATCACATGACCGATATAAAGATAATCTCTACAATAATAAATACTTACATAAATACATATGATTAAAACATGAATATTATCATGTATTCGCCCAATTAAGTTATAAATATTATTATAACTATTCACCATTTAAAGTAGGATGTAATTATAAAAAGGATAAATCAATTATACAAATAAAATAATATATTATATTATTATTATATTCTATATATATACATATTTTAATAGAATGGATGAATAAAAATGGCAAAATTTCTAACGTTATTAATGAATCAATTTATATGTTACACGGTTTGTATAATATATAGTAATATAGATATACAAATTATATATACAACTATTCTATAATCATTTTACACTTACATTTAACTGTGATTAATATAGATCTTAACTTGAATCCATCTTTGATTACTGTCTAACTGAACTTTGGTATATCTTGATTTTAATTCGATTTTAATTTAATATCGTACTAAACTTAGATTTAACTATGACTAATCCAAGTTAAGCTCGATATATATATCGAGCTTAACTTGGATTTAATTAGATTAAACTTGGATTTAACTGGGATTTAGCTAGAGTTAAACTTTGATTTAACTAGGATTTAGCTTGATTTGAATTTGGATTTAAATCGATGTAATCTATATTTAACTCGAGTGAACTTTGATTTAAATGATATTTAACTAGAATTAAACTTGGATTTAACTTGGATTAAACTCGAGCTGAACTTGGATTTACCTAGAATTTAGTAGATTTAAACTTATATTCAACGAGGATTTAACTCAAATTGAACTTTGATTTAGATATATGTAAGATAGATAGGCCTACTTGGATTTAACTAGGATTTAACACAGGTGATATTGGATTTAACTTGGATTTATCTATAATTAATCTCGAATTAAACTTTGATTCCGCTGGTGTTAAAAGTGTTATCAAATGATCAAGCTAAACACGAGTTTAAACTCGATATAGATCAGAATTACTGGGAAATTACTGTCGAATACTGGAATAATTTATAAATAATAATTTATTTCTCATTACATTAGTATAGCATATATGGTTTTGGTGCCTACATAATATGGTGAATGGAGAAGTTAAACAACAATATTTTAAAATTATCCATATTTCATATACATTTGTAGGTATTTGTTATTTATATGCTAGTTTATATATATATATATATATATATATATATATATATATTGAACTGTATGTGTGAATCAGTTGGTTAATGAGTCAGACAGACGAATATTAGGAATCGGGATCAAGCCTCATCTGGAGTATTAAAAGATATTTAAAAATAGTATGTATTAAGTGATTTTATATAAGTATGTATACATATATGATATACTCTCGTTAAAACCATGGATGCCTTAACATGATATATGTTTTACTTGACATTATAGTAATATGGTTATAAGTGAACACTTCATATAAGTTCCTGGATGGGATAAAAGGACTTCACCAAAATAAAATAACAATAACAATATATATAGTATATATTTATTATAATAATAATGCAATAAGTAATTAATATATAGCATTAACCTTGTTTACACTTCGTCATGTACATCAAAGGACATACATATAATACATAATCTTGAATAGTTTTAGATATAGAATATATTATCCCATTTTCTACAGTATTTCTATATTTTCTTGGTGTAACATTCTAGCATAAATTATATAATTTAATTATCCTTATCCCATATTTATTCACGACAATACTCTTCCATTTTAATATGCAAAGACAATTGAAATATGTACATGATGTTGGAACTATCATTATTTTACTATCATTGGATCCAATAACTAAGTTAAATGAATTGTCATCAATCGTTGTGAAGAGATTAAAACTTACGTATACTATTTTTAGAAATTTTAAATTTCAATAATACGACAATTACTTACTAACTGTATACAAACGAATACTATACCACCATATTTCAAACAAGCTTCAATAACTCCTAGAATCAAGAAAAGTAATATGGATATTAATGTGCTATCAAATTACAGGCCTATTTCTCAATTACCTACATTAGCTAAAATATTCGAACGAATTATTAGTAAACAATTAATTAACCAACTAAATAGCAACAGTCTTTTTGATAAATATCAATCTGGATATAGGAAATGTATAGTACTGAAACAGCTCCACTTTACGTTACTGACAACCTCCTACATAACATTGATAATAACACTCATACACAGGTAATTCTTATCGACTTATCTTCCGCCTTTGATACAATTGACCACAATACACTTTTAAACCGACTAAAGCTACTAAACATTAACAACGATGCATTAAATCTACTGAATTACTACATTACCAACCGAAAATGTAACATAAAACTCAAATCCATATCTCCTAATAAACCGCTTTTATTTGGAGTGCCACATGGTACTGTACCAGGTACCTTGCTGTATTCCTTATATATCACTCCAATATCTAGAATATTTCTAAATTACCCTGAAATCATATATCATTTATATGCTGATGATATTATTATTATGTCACCAATAAATAATTCCCGTGTAAATAATTGTATCCTTGATTTACGCAATTGGATGATAACTAATTACTTATTTCTTAACTCAAATAAAACAACCCTGTTAAACATTTCTAATACATTATCTCACTTTCCCACAATATATTTAGATGACACTATAATATCTCCACAATATTCAACAAAATATTTAGGAGTAACTCTAACAAACGACTTAACTATGAATACACATATTAATTCAGTAGCTAAATAACGACTACTCACATTATTCAACTATGCAAAATACGAAAATCTCTACCATCTAAAAGTCTACCTATTAGCGAATGCTTTAATTTTTTCCAGACTTGACTACTGCTCTACTTTACTCGCTAACTCAACTAAATTACAACTATTACAACTATTACAACTAGACCGAATTATAAAATCTACTACACGACTTATTTTTAATAAAAGGAAATTTGATAGATGCTCTATTTCATCGTTAATGTCTTCTCTGAACATTTTAACAATTGACTTACGAATTAAGACACAACTTACTAAATTAATACATACTGTTCTCTACAAAAATACTCCAACATACTTAACGACCTAATACATCTAAAAAAAATGTATACGACCACTAAGAAACTCGAACTCTAAGTTACTTACGCTACCTACCATCAACAGAAAACAACATGGCGGAAGGGATTTTCGGTATATGGCTGAATCTATGTAGAATAATCTTCCAGACGATATACGGAAATCAACAATATATCGAAGAAGCGATATACTTAAAAATTACATTACGTAATATGTTTATTCAACTTATTATAATTCATAACACATTTTATTTTCGTTTTTATTTTATTATATTTTATTCTTTTTATCGAGAGAATATGCTGTATATATACTTTTTATTGTTATACTATCAACTACGCACTATTTATTATTATTATTAGTATTATTATTATTATTGTTATATATAAGTAACATACTATAGTATACTTAAAACACAATCGAGAATAGCGCTCGCTATTATATTTGTGTATAATAAACCATCATCATCATCATCATCATCATCATCATCATAATCATCATATACATATATCATAATATCCCCTATTCTAAAAAAACAAAACTTAGACCCAAACTCATTTAGCAATTATCGCCCGATCTCCCACCTACCCGTATTAAGTAAAATATTAGAAAGAATTGTTTCCAAACAACTCATAGCCCATGTAAATAAAAATAATCTTTTCGACCCGTTTCAAAGCGCTTTTCGTAAGGGTCATTCAACCGAAACAGCTCTCCTACGTATTACTGACACTATATTATCTACCTTAAATAGCAACACGTGTTGCCAGCTAATCCTACTTGATCTATCATCTGCTTTTGATACCCTGGACCATAACATATTAATCTCGCGACTTACTTTAATGGGTATATCTGGCTTAGCATTAAAATGGTTTACTTCATATCTCACTAACAGGAATATCTCTATTATGATTGACAAATCTTACTCGCCTCTTTCTCCTCTTAACCACGGTATTCCCCAAGGATCTGTTCTAGGTCCATCCCTCTTTTCTATTTATATCCGCCATATTGCTGATCTAATTAAGAAATTTCCAAATATCCACTACCATATTTTTGCTGATGATATCCAACTGTTTACCTTTTTCCCTATAAATTCTTATAATACCATTAACTCTGAATTAATCGAATGTGCTAACTCCATAAGATTATGGCTCCTCTCCAATAAACTACTAATTAATTCCTCTAAGACTACTGTACTTAACATATCTACTTCTGAAACTTCCTTTCCAAACTTTACTCTAAATAACATGATTATTTCTCCTTCTCATTCCTCCAAAAACCTAGGATTAGTATTTGATGACAAATTATCATTTAAGAATCACATATCATCCATTACAAAATCATCCAACTTTCATCTCTTCAGAATTAAAAAAATACGGACATCACTTTCCAGAAACCTTACTAAAACTCTAATTAATGCTCTTGTACTTTCACGTATTGACTACTGTTCTTCCCTACTGAATTTACTTCCTGCTAAAGCTACTGCTCCACTTAATCGGATTATCCGTTCCTCAATACGTACTACTTACTGTTTAACTCGACTGGATCACTCTACTACAACATCTCATCAATCATCTCGTATGTGGCTACCCTTCTCCCTCAGGTGTAAATTACGTATACTATCTATAATCCATAAATCAATATATTCTTTTACCCCTAGCTATATATCTGATCTAATTAAAAACGTACTATATTATCTTCTCTTCGTTACCAAAATGCTCCTCTACTTATCTCCCAGAACTCTAGTAAAACTTCCCTAAATTTTAGAGCTTTTAAAAATTCCGGTCCAACCCTATGGAATTCCCTCCCTCCTACCATTCGTTCTATTAGATCCCACAAAAGATTTATAAATCTTACTTCTTCTTTTCTCTCTACCCATAATCATTAAATCATCCAACTTATTATTTGTATCCGTGTTATATTAAATTTATATCATTATTAAATTGTTATTGTATTATTATTATCGTATTATTATATAACACTATACTATATCAATGCAGTCTGTAGTATATATAACTACACCATATCAATGCAGACTGTAGTATATAATAGTCCTTTATATTGTTTATTATTGTTTTTCCGTTGTATATTGAATGTATTTATTATCAAATTATTATCGTATTACTATTATTTTATTATTATTTTCTTCCCGCACGAGCGAAGGGGTCTACATGATCCTATTTTAGTGCTAATAAACTCAATATCATCATCATCATCATCATCATATGTATATATATATATATATAATATATATATATATATATATAATATTATAATTATATTATGTATTCTTTAAATAATAAATGTTCCTCAGATTTTAATCTATCTATACATAATAATAATGATAATAGTACTACAACTGATAGTAACGTATCGAATAAAGGTATATAATAATACTTATATATATATATATATATATATTATTTGAAAATTTACAGAATTAATGATATTAATTGAAAACTAGAATTTTTATTTTATAATCAATTTTTATTTCTCAACTAAACTATCATTACGGTATATAGTATACTATTTATAAATCCAATAGAGAGTAGATATCAATATTACACAAAATAACGTTAACATATATACTATTACATACAATTTATATAAAGAGATTTTTATAAAAAATACAAATCAATTTACAATTGAGAGAATTCAAAATAAATTGATTTGTATACCTTTAATCTCTAAAATATTATTCAATTTAAATAATATTTTTAAAAGTAATATAATAAATTATGTAGACCCTATATATATTTATATGTTAACATAATTATGAATGTATATTTAGAAGTGACTTGTATAATTGTTTATTTCATTTATCTCATAAAATCACTCAAGTATATCAAAAATTGAATTAAATTTTATTAAATTTAATTATTTATTTACGAATTATATTTTTTAATAATAAACATATACCTAAATAATATAAAATAAAAAACTATCATATAACGTAAAATAAAAAGAAATTATAAATAATAAATTATTACCATAGTAGTACGAATTATATGTATCGGAAAAGTATATTTATATATAAATATAATATTATAATTATATTATTTATTCATTAAATAATAATTGTTCATCAGATTTTAATCCATCTATACATACGAATAATTATAATAGTACTACACCTGATAGTAACGTATCGAATAAAGGTATATAATAATACATATATATATATATATATATATATATATATTATAAATAATTATTTGAACATTTACAGAATGTTATTAAAAACAAAATAAATATAAATTAAATTAAAAACTAGAATTTTTACTTTATAATCAAGTTTTATTTCTCAACTAAACTCTGAACTAAACTATCATTACCATATATATTAGGTATGTAAACGGGTACACTTTTTGATGTTTCGAAACATTTGAAACATCAACTTCTCATACTACGAAACATATGAAATGAAACATTTGTTCACGTACAGATGTTTACATTTGAAACAATAGAAACATTTGAAACAATATTTTAGCATGCTCCGAAACATTCGAAACATTTACAGATCAAATATATATATATATGCATCTTACCTTTATTTATCAAAACAAAAGTAATATGTATTATAGTATTAGAAGCCAGTATCACATAGTAGTGATACATTTGGTTTCGCAGATCATAAAATCTTAAATTTTCAATGATTCAAGTTCTAAAACCTGAATACAGCTTGAAGCGTCGTATCATTCAGTTGTAGTGTTGGCAATTTTCAGATTTTTCACTCATTCGAAGTTTTCGAATAGTAAATATATACATTTCGAAAGTTTTAATTAGTATTATTTTTGTTAAATAAATTATTCGAAGTTTTCAAAAATAACATTATTCATTTTGAAGGTTTCAAATAGTAAATATATTCATTTCGAAGTTTTTAAATAGTAAAATTATTCATTTTGAAAGTTTCAAATAGTAAATATATTCATTTCGAAGTTTTCAAATAGTAAAATTATTCATTTCGAAGTTTTCAAATAGTAAAATTATCCCTTTACGAAGTTTTCAAATAGTAAAATTATTAATTTCGAAGTTTTCAAATAGTAAAATTATTCATTTTGAAGTTTTCAAATAGTAAAATTATTCATTTTGAAGTTTTCAAATAGTAAATACTAGTCGTATACGACTATACCCGACCCGGCATTGCTCAGTTTTTGATTGTTTGCCTATCTATTATTTATTAATTATAGCTATTCCTGATGCTACATTGATAGTATATACAATAAAATTTAGCTAAAATACAAACAAATATACACAAATATTGTGTTATATTTCAAAAATTAGTGGAAAAATAATTTAAAAATACACAAAATATGTCAAAATATTACAAAATGTATGCTAAAAAAAATATAATATTTATATATTATATATTAAAATAATATTTCAAAAATTAATGGAAAAATATAAAAAAAATTAAATATATAAAAAAATATTACAAAATATATTTTTTTTAAATAATGAAAAATATTTAAAATATATTTTAAATAAATGTTGAAAAATATTAAAAAATATATTTTAATATAGTATAGTGGAAATCAATTATGCTCATACATTATTTATATACAATCATTATTTATCTTAATTAATTAAATAAAGTTATTTAAAATTATATTTAATAGAGTGGAAATCAATTATGTTCGTAAATTATTGATATACAATTCATCATTATTTAATAAACAATATTTATTATCTCTCTAGCTATATGATGGAAGTAAACATTAACAAAGATCGTGAATATATTGAATACAAAATAAAAAATATTCAGAATAATTTAATTTAAGAATAAAAAATACAATTCGCATACAACTATTATCATATTTATTCATATTCACATACCCGGTTTCAATAATGAATTCCCGGTTTAATTTATCTAATACCCGGGAAATTTGAACTGACAATTTTTTGTCTTTATAAAAAAATGTGAATTTACGGGTATACTAATACCCGGTAGTACCGGGTTTTCGGGTACCCATTTACATCCCTAGTATATAGTATACTATTTATAAATCCAATAGAGAGTATATATCAATATTACACAAAATAACGTTAAAATATATACTATTAAACAACATTTATATAAAGAGATTTTTATAAAAAATACAAATCAATTTATAATTGAGAGAATTAAAAATAAATTTATTTGTATACCTTTAATCTCTAAAATATTATTCAATTTAAATAATATTTTTAAAAGTACTAGAATAAATTATGTAGTCCCTAAATTATAATTTGTAATATTAATTCATTTTAGAAACATAAAAAAAACAATATATTTAATATTCTCTTTTAAATTATTCATATTTTAAAAACTTATTATATATTTGTTATTAACTAATGATATAATAATAACTATATTATATAAAATGATAATATAAATATATATATATATATATATATATATATATATATATATATATATATATATATATATATATATATATATATATATATATATATGTGTATATGTTAACATAATTATGAATATATAAAAACTGCCTGTGTGGCTCAGTGGCTAAGGCGTCAGACACACAAGCAGTAGGACACGGATTCGAGCCTCGTCCGGACCATTAATTAATTTGATAAAATAGGTCTTAACATATTATTTAGAAGTGATCTTATATAATTGTTTATAAATAAATTATCGGCTCTCGTTAAAACCATTGATGCCTTAACATGAGAGCGGCTTCGAAGGGACATTAGAGCCATATATGGTTATAAGTGAAAACTTCATCTAAGTTCCTGGATGGGATGAAAGGACTCCACCAAATAAAAATAACAATAACAATAACAATATTTAGAAGTGACTTATTAATTACTTATTTCATGTATCTCATAAAATCACTCAAGTATATCAAAAATTGAATTAAATTAAATTAAATTAAATTATTTTTTTACGAAATATATATATTTTTTAATAATGAATACATACATAAATAATATAAAATATAAAACGATCACATAACGTCAAATAAAAAGATATTATAAATAATAAATTATTACCATAGTAGTACGAATTATATGTATCGTAAATATATATATATATATATATATATATATATATATATCTTTGACTCTACCTTCTAATTCCTATTTTTCTAAATCCCAAATATCCTCAAATTTCCTTTTATAAAATATATATTTTTTTTATTCCGACTATATATAGTTGCTAACTATATTGCAGCCTATAACTAATATTTTTATTTTCTTCATTTATAGTTTATCTTGTTAATTCAATTCAATGTTTTACTTTACTGCCTATTTCTCTAATGTATTGCTTATTCACCATAATCAATCACTCTCGGTACCTCTCCTATAAGTCGCTAATCTTAAAGGGTAATTTTTATTCACGTCCAAATATTTTAAATAAAAATAGAGAAACCCCTTTCATCTACGGTATATACCAGATAATTTACATATTTTCCCATACACAATCAAGTAATATCCTCTAATTCCTCTGTAATGTTCATATACTGTCCTACAACATAACACATCCCTAATTCTCTCTATTAGTTACTTCACCTACCACCTTAGTAATTTATACCATATAGTATATAGATTATGATGTTTAGATTCAAACTCCCTAGCCACATTGCAATATCGTGTTATGTCGCTGTCAAATAAATTTTTTTAATAAATCTATCATTATCCCTTCCCAACCATTTATATCATCTTTAAAATATAACCCTATTTTTATAGCATCTACAAACATAGCTATGTTCTCCCCCTCTCGATGTTTTCTTTCCATTAAATCATGTAGCCTCTAACCATATAACCTATTATAATATACTACATGTCTCCCTTAATATATTAAAGATATGACCTGTATTTAAATGTTAGCGTCTAACATAGATAATTATAATTTTGCAATACTTCATATATTATATAATATATACCTTGCTGAATCATAACCCTTATTACCGAATAAATATAAATATACCTACCCATTGCAATCCATTTCCCAGTATATATATATATATATACCCTCATTAAATATAAAATATCTATCTACTGTTATATTATATTATTCCATAAATAACTATATTAATCTTATAACTATATTTAATTAAGTAAATATAAAATAATATATGTATTTAAAAAATAATATAAGTATTACAACATTAATAAAAAAAAGTTATATTAAACTAGTGTATGTAAAGTAATAATCCCAATACACGCCTGCTATCCCATGTTATATTTATGTTACTTACTCTAAATACTGGTCCGCACTGTATAGCATTGTCCATGACGGTTTCAACATTATACTTTTTTTTTATAAACTCTATATATATACCAAAGATTTTCCAAAGGAAAGATATTGTACACCCTATCTATCTCTAGTACCCATAGATATAGAGTGAGGTAGATTGCTATTCGACGCGTCACGTGACCTATTTTAGCGTAACAGTCGTGTAGAAGAATTCGCCATTACAGAAAACCACAAAATAATATTTAATATATTAGTAAATTTTAAAGTTATATTATAATTGTCCTACTCCTAACTACTAATATATTATATATTTTGTATAAATATAGTTAATAACACTAGTATTGATCTTTATATCACATAATATATTAAATAATTATACTATTATACCATCTTTCGGTCGAAATAGTAAATCTATAAGACTAAATTTCGCCTATTGATATGTTCAATATATAATAATGAGTTTTTTTTATTGATGCTAGAATAAAATAATTACCACCATTGGAAAGATAATTAAAAACTAATATGAGTTTCATATTTTCATTTTTTAATCAGAATAAAAATAAAAAAGTTATATGTAAAACAATGTCAAATTTATGTATATAAAATTAGCCCATATATATATGTAGTTATTTGTTATTAAAAACAAATATGCAGATCATTTGTTAATTAATATTTTACGATTAATTTTTCACACATTATTCGTTTAAATATATTATATTAATATAAATTATAAATATTATATTACATTAATCAAAATGGTCAATTTTGTTGGTTAATTTAATTTTTCAAATAATTTTTATCTTAATAATTTTAAGTATTTTTTATGTAATATGAATAAATAATTTGTATTAGTTTTATAATTAATTGTTTGGTAAAACATATATAATATTATTAAAAATGTAATAAATAAATGATTTAATAATTAATTTAATATAGTAATAAAATTAATAAAATAAATATTTTTAACATATTTTAAATACATTTAAATATATTAATAATGTTTTCATATAAGATTAATAATTATCTTTTAATATGATATATATATATATAATATACGATGGAGGACTTTGAAGTCAAGGAAGGAGACGAGACAAGCGGATGTCGTTTTTATAGTTTATTAAGTACAGTATCGCTTTTGGTTATAGTCTATCCAGCCTCATACGCATCAAGCGTCTATTTTGGATAGAGCCGGGCTATAGCCCCATACGCATTAAGTGTCTCTTATGGATATAGCCTAGCCTCATACACATCAAGCGTCGCTTTTGGTTATAGTCTATCCAGCCTCATACGCATCAAGCGTCTATTTTGGATAGAGCCGGGCTATAGCCCCATACGCATTAAGTGTCTCTTATGGATATAGCCTAGTTAGCCCCATACGCATTAAATGTCTCTTTTGGATATAGCCTAGCCTCATACGCATCAAGCGTCGCTATTGGTTATAGTCTATCCAGCCTCATACGCATCAAGCGTCTATTTTGGATAGAGCCGGGCTATAGCCCCATACGCATTACGTGTCTCTTATTGATATAGCCTAGTCGAGTTATAGATATATGTTATATAACGATGGAGATGATAGTGACAATGAACAGCGACAACAGTGCAAGACCCGGAACCCGCAAACACGATGACAGATATCGACTTCTAATAAATTTTACCCGAAACACGTGTAACATGATTGCCTCTGAATGTCTTAATTACTTCAGTATACTAAGTATAATTAATGCGTAATTGTATAGTTTACGACCCTAAAGATATCGTGGGCATAGCGAGACCGATTGTGTTCTAGGCTTTTTATCACTCGAAGTCGAACGCGTCGATGAATTATCTAACGTAGTTGTAGAATATAACTTGAATAAAGATATCTGGAACTTGTATGGTCTCGTCTATATTATTTATATAATATAAGTAGTAGGGCATAACATATAAGTATTCATAAATATTTGTATACAAGCATATAATCTTTATTTACAAATGGATAAACTCGATACCCATCTCACTTTTTGTAAATATATTGATTACTATTACGACCAAATTATTTCACTAACTTTTATGTAAACAATAAATTTATTGTACCCAACAACTTTAATTTGAACAATTATATTAATAAACACCAATATATGTTGCGCTATCTAATTATCTATCGTTAATATATAAATATATATATATATATATATTTATATGCAACTTATATATTATATATATACACATATGTATATATATATATATATATATATATATATATATATATATATATTCTAGACATTTATTTAATTTTATAAATAAATGCATATATCTACAATGTAAATAATTATTATTATATTACTGTAAATTATTGAATTATTGAATTATTATTACAAATACACATAATTATAAATATATAACATTTATGTGCAATTTTCCTTTTATGAGCCTTTCCTTGATTTTGAACGCCATTATTATGGATACACCAAACCAAACAAGTGAAATAATTATTTTAACTAACACCCACAATATTAGGCACCTTAATAAGCACGCCCAACTTTAACTATGATATATATCGGCGGCCAAGATGAGCATTCACTATTATTATAATGGCGTGATAAAATATAAATATTCTATTTAAAAAAATATTCTTCTATACATTTGAATATTCTAGTATAATAGTATAATTATTATAACTTTATAGAGTTATCATATTTATAGCGGCATAAATTTAAAAGAGAATGGCGTGCGTCGAATTCACCATTTAAAACCAATAGAGGCACTCCTAAAAAGATCGCGAAATTGCGTATACATTTTATATAATTATTATGCTAATATAATATTATTTATTAGCATATTTATAATAATAATGTAAGAAAATATTATATTAGCATAATATAATTAATTTACTTGTAAAAGGCAATTTATTTAGGTTTATTTTTATGAGAGTTATGACAATTAATTACACAAAAACAGATAATTTTATTCGAAAAAATATAAAAATAAAATAATTATTTGAATATTGTAAATGTGGTTTTCTGTAATGGCGTCAGTGGTGTTCAAATTGTTACGCTTTTGAGATATCGAATCACAGTCTACCTCACTCTAATGTCTATGCTAGTACCTTTAAAAATGTAAATTTAAAATGAATCTGACACTTAAAACTAGATGGCGAAATAGTATATGAAATATTATAACATGTGATATTTTAATTAAGAAATTAAGAAATTACTATACATATAGAAAATTCTTATTATCTGACTAATACCGCTAGATGGCCATATCGAATTATTAGGTTACACAAATATACACAAGTGCAATATCTTTCCTTTGGAAAATCTGTGTATATACTATTGTATTATTAACTATATATATATATATATATATATATATATACGTACTGACTGTATATTTAAAAGTGACATTTTTAATTTTTTAGTTTATATATTTCATAAAATAACTCATGCATATCAACAATAGAAGTCAGTCATTCATATGATACCCTAACGTACATACACTTATATAATAAACCTTACAACCAGGGTTGGCAAAAACCCAAAAACCTTTGAAATTATTTGTTGGGTTTTTGGGTTTTTGGTAGGTTTTTTGATTTTATATGGGTTTTTCTGGGTTTTTCCTAGGTTTTTGGGTTTTTCATAATTTACGATCCTACTATTTATTGAAAAATTAGTTTATTATATTCCCATTATAAATTTAATATCATATTATGATTTATAAAAAAATTATTGTATCTATAATTATTCTATAATTAATCTATAATTAATATATATATATATATATATACATTATAACTTTTATAATTAATTACTTATTAAAATTAATAAAAAAAATTATATTATTAATATTTAATTACCAGTATACTATTATTATTTATCTTTACTCGGTATATACATATTTAATTTAAAAATTAATTAAATATTATTAATATATATTATTATATAAAATCTAATATTAATATTGTAATGATTATACATTTTATTAAAATTAATAAAAATTGTTTATATCATAATATATATTTTTATAAATAATATTTCTTATTTAATTGTCTTCATCTTCATCTTCATCTTCATCTTCATCTTCACCTTCATCATCACTCAGTTTATACTTATTGATTAATTAATAACTATTTTTAATAAAATCATGAACATAAATATTTAATAATATTTACAAAGATAATAAAATGTAACTGATATATCATATACATTGGAGCAGTGTTGGAATAAGTATATATGTAGGAAATATATAAATATTATATGCATAAATATAAATTTTGAGCAAAACCCAAAAACCCAAAAACCCAAAAAACCAGTATTTTGCATTTTGGTTTAAACCTAGAAAAACCCAAAAAACCTAAAAACCCAAAAACCCAACGTTGACAACCCTGCTTACAACACAAACTCATATATAAATAATGCTAGACAATAATAATATACTTCTATTACATAATATATCTATAACTTTATTATGTAGGATATAATTTATTATTATATTAATAAAAATGTAGGAAATATATAAATATTATATGCAAAAATATAAATTTTGAGAAAAACCCAAAAACCCAAAAAACCAGTATTTTGCATTTTGGTTTAAACCTAGAAACACCCAAAAAACGTAAAAACCCAAAAACCCAACGTTGACAACCCTGCTTACAACACAAACTCATATATAAATAATGCTAGACAATAATAATATACTTCTATTACATAATATATCTATAAATTTATTATGTCTATTTAATATTAAATAATATAATTAATAATACATTTTTCATTGTTGAGTTCATGTATTTCATAAAATAACTCATGCATATAAACAATAAAAGATACTCATAATAAGATACTTATATCAAAGGGCGTTGCTTATATTATATAGTATATATATATATATATATATATATATATATATATATATATATATATATATATATATATATATATTGATTATTTTTATTTAATATTAAATAATATAATTAATACTAAATTACATATATATTTTACTACTAATATTAATCTATATAGCAAATATTTATATGAAAGATATTTTTTTTCCTTTTCATAGTAGTAATCTAAAATATACAAATATTAAAATAAATCATAATAATTATCATAAATAACATGTAATAAATCATGTTAGGCATTTTTATACGTTATTTTCACTATAATGTCCCATGACAGATGTTAACGCATTATACACGTTGATAAACTGAACACAATTATTTATTTATTAATAAATATAAATAACATTAAAAATGTGTATAAGTTAATGTAATATAATTATATTATTATATTACATTATTAGTAGAGAATAACCATACTAAATTATGTGTTTAATATAGTATACATTCTGATATTTATTGTAACATCTATTAACTATATTGCTTAATAATATTGTTTAAAATTAACAAACTTTAAATCACTATTATATTATTAAATTGTCCTATATACTATAAAACTAAACACCATGATATATTTTAAATGCATATATTATATAATATATTATATAATATATTAATTACAATGCTATACGCTTGTTGTATATGTATAGGTTATGTGTTCGCTAGCTTCAATCATTAACCTACTAAAATAACATACATAATACAATTTAATTAATATAATATGAATACAATTTTATCAATATAATGAATATAAAACAAAAAAGTATTTCGGGCTCTTTGATATCACGTCTTAAATATTAAAAACAAATCCAGCTATATTTAATTTACTCAACATCTAATTAATATGATGATGATGATGATATTGAGTTTATTAGCATAAAATAGGGTCATGTAGACCCCTTCGCTCGTGCGGGAAGAAAATAATAATAAAATAATAGTAATACGATAATAATTTGATAATAAATACATTCAATATACAACGGAAAAACAATAATAAACAATATAAAGTACTATTATATACTACAGTCTGCATTGATATGGTGTAGTTATATATACTACAGACTGCATTGATATAGTATAGTGTTATATAATAATACGATAATAATAATACAATAAAAATTTAATAATGATATACATTTAATATAACACGGACACAAATAATAAGTTGGATGATTTAATGATTATGGGTAGAGAGAAAAGAAGAAGTAAGATTTATAAATCATTTGTGGGATCTAATAGAACGAATGATAGGAGGGAGGGAATTCCAAAGGGTTGGACCGGAATTTTTAAAAGCTCTAGAATTTATGGAAGTTTTACTAGAGTTCTGGGAGATAAGTAGAGGAGCATTTTGGTAATGAAGAGAAGATAATATAGTACGTTTTTTGATTAGATCAGAGATATAGCTAGATGTGAAAGAATATATTGATTTATGGATTATAGATAGTATACGTAATTTACACCTGAGGGAGAAGGGTAGCCACATACGAGATCATTGATGAGATGTTGTAGTAGAGTGATCCAGTCAGGTTAAACAGTAAGTAGTACGTATTGAGGAACGGATAATCCGATTAAGTGGAGCAGTAGATTTAGCAGGAAGTAAATTCAGTAGGGAAGAACAGTAGACAATTCGGGAAAGTGTAAGAGCATTAATTAGAGTTTTAGTAAGGTTTCTGGAAAGTGATCTCCGTATTTTTTTAATTCTGAAGAGATAAAAGTTGGAGGATTTAGTAATGGATGATATGTGATTCTTAAATGATAATTTATCATCAAATACTAATCCTAGGTTTTTGGAGGAATGAGAAGGAGAAATAATCATGTTATTTAGAGTAAAGTTTGGAAAGGAAGTTTCAGAAGTAGATATGTTAAGTACAGTAGTCTTAGAGGAATTAATTACTAGTTTATTGGAGAGGAGCCATAATCTTATGGAGTTAGCACACTCGATTAATTCAGAGTTAATGGTATTATGATAATTTATAGGGAAAAAGGTAAACAGTTGAATATCATCAGCAAAAATATGGTAGTGAATATTTGGAATTTTCTTAATTAGATCAGCAATAGGGCGGATATAAATAGAAAAGAGGGATGGACCTAGAACAGATCCTTGGGGAATACAGTGGTTAAGAGAAGAAAGAGGCGAGTAAGATTTGTCAATCATAATATAGATATTTCTGTTAGTGAGATATGAAGTAAACCATTTTAATGCCAGATATACCCATTAAAGTAAGTCGCGAGATTAATATGTTATGGTCCAGGGTATCAAAAGTAGATGAGAGATCAAGTAAGATTAGCTGGCAACACGTGTTGCTATTTAAGGTAGATAATATGGTGTCAGTAATACGGAGGAGAGCTGTTTCGGTTGAATGACCCTTAAGGAAAGCGCTTTGAAACGGGTCGAAAAGATTATTTGTATTTACATGGGCTATAAGTTGTTTGGAAACAATTCTTTCTAATATTTTACTTAATAAATGTAGGTGGGAGATCGGGCGATAATTGCTAAATGAGTTTGGGTCTAAGTTTTGTTTTTTTAGAATAGGGGATATTATATATATATATGATTATTTAATAATAGCTATGAATATTTAATTTAATTTGAGAAACGTATACATTACATATACATTGAAGTAGCTTAAATAGTGAGATACAGCATTTCATAACTCAAATAGAGTAGTATATTATAACGTGTATTCGTATATATATGAATGAAAAATATATACAAATGAAACTATATATGGTAGCAACTTCATACTAGAAAGTCACATATATTTACTAAATATGAAATTATAAATGTAATTATCATAAATATAATACTAATACAAATTAAAATATTAGAATTATTAACATTTCAATAATATAAAACTTTTAGATTTTAGATTATAATTATTTGTATTATATTTTTAGTAAATATATTATATAATTAACCATAATATATTAATGAATTTTACATAATTCACGATTTATTATTCATGACGAATTAGAACTTTATTATTCATTACAATGATTTAAATATTATAAATTTATATTATATTATTTATTTTAAGTATAATAATTTCTTAGCACATTAATAAAATAAATTAATGTATAAGTTCATAAATACTAATACATATTTATATATATACAGATATAAAGAAAAATCCTAGCATGCTTCACTATTATTTAGAAAGACTGATATTAGTAACTATCGTCACTATAGTAATTCTATTAATAGGAAAAGAAGTACATGTATACAGTAATGCATTAATAGATGCTAAGATATTAGAAAATACAAAACTACATAATAGTGGAATGTTTTTGTAATTATCGAATAAAAGTATACTGATTATATTTGTATTAAATATAATTAATTATATTTATATATATATATATATATATAATATTTATTTATTGAAATCTCATATATATATATATATATATATTGAATACAATACAAATAGTGGATACAAATGGACCCTTCAAGAACTCATAGACTAATACATGTTATAAATAACTGCGAGGAGACCCTGGAAAATTCAATACAAATAGTAACATTTTTTTTCTTGTGTTTTGATTTATCGTTTATTAAGTTCTTGATAAACACAAGAGAAAAATAAGAACTGCCTGGAGTCGAATCCTGGACCTCTGACTTACTAGATTTTGGTTGTCCCACTGAGCCATAGACCCCACACTAATTACAAATATATATATATATATATATATATATATATATACATATATTAAATGATTTTTGTATACACACGTAAAACAAAGATACTTCCTATTTGTGTTTTAGCAAAAATAATAATACTTAAATTGATAAGTGATAAAATAAGTAAAACAAAATATGATTATTAGATAAAATAAAAATTAACGATTATTAAAAATTACTAATTATAAAATCACTGACTTTACTTCTATAACATTCTATGGATGTCAAAAGTCTTAGATATTGGGGTAGATCATTCTATAATGTAAATATTACTTCGCTGCCGAATACCGAAAATATCTTTTGCCATAAATAGACAACCTGAAATTGTGGTAATGAATTATTAACTTGTTATACGATCTAGATTTACTCGACGCAACCCGTAGGTCAGTAAATATTTTAAATATTTAGGTTATTTAATAGTATATGAATTTATAAACAATCATCATAATTATATATATATATATTGATTGTTGTTGAGCAGATAACGCATTGTATGCCATATAATTTACAGAAAATACAATAGTGATCAAATAATGTTATACGAAGTAGTAAGCATACTGAAGACCATATCATTATTTTTAAATAATTTATAGAATATAAATGAAGTCCTTAATATAATGAATTATAGTACTCAGTGCGAGATAGGAATGTAGTTTTAAAAAGGAGCTTACACATATTATCAGGTACAAATTTCTAATAGTTTTTATTTTGTGTAAATTAATATATATATAAATATAATTATTTTTATAAATATATTTATATACATAATTTCATATCACATAACTAGGATTTAAAATTAGGATCGATACCAAATTTTATATATATATCTCATAATTAAAAAATCCTCAATTTTTAAATATCCCTACACTTAAGTGTAGAGTTTACTCTACTTTTTTCAAATTATTATTATTTGTTACCATCCTATAGGAGACTATAATCAAATATATCACTCAGTGTATATGCAAATAGTATATAGACAGTGTATATGCAGACGAACAATTCACTTTTCATCCACTTTCCAACTAATTTCGCCGAATATATAATTGTATTTGTTTTAAATTTACTAATTGTATTCTTAATTATACAATTTGTTATACACTAACATATTTTATATTTCTATATATTATCTACATCCTTGTTACTATTACCAGTTCCTCTATCTACCGTGTATAATAATAATCTAATTACCTCACTCGGCTTTGTTATTATCGCATATACAAATATCTCCATATCTTCGTCATTATATTAAGGTATACCTATATTATTTCCAAACATATTGTCAACGGGTAAGTTATCTTACTACCAACTTTCTTTGAAAAATGAGTAAATCAGTAATATAAGTTATACTTGTGTGTTAGCTTCATAATATGTATCGTATATGTATTATTATTGGACTGATTCAACTACAAAATTAAGTGTTTGATTTATCGATTCGTATATCCATACTGTACATTTCACGTTGAATGGCATGAGGTGATACTAAACTGCCTAAACATAAATAAATGATACAATTCACTTACTACTTCTACCTGTCAATTGTTACTCTGTTAGGTAGTAATACTACTTCATGTACTACTTCATGTACAACTTACATCTTCACTATTTCCGTATAATCCGTAACTCCATCTCCCTAAGTATTTCTTTAACTCTAACCTCATCTTTTAAATTACCGCTTTTTGATTACTGCATTAATCTTTTTTCCTTACCTGGCTATCAAATTAAAAAATACAAATACTACAAAATATGTTAGTACGATAATTTTCAAAATGTATCGCTTTTCTCAAATACATATTTCTCCATATTTAAAAATATTGCATTGGCTACTAATAAAATGTAGAGTAATATTTAATGTTTTTTATTAACTCATAACTCTTTTCACCACAACCGATCTGAATATCTATATTCCTTAATCTCTATTTCCACTCATACCCTCTCTCTCCGTTTTACTACTTCTCATCTTCTACATCTACCCTCTAAATATAATCATAATACAAGAATATATTTATATATGATTAATGTATATAATACGAAGTAAACACCCGAAGGAAAAGATTAGCCATATATGTCTTATATATAAGATATGATTGATGCACATCGGAATTACATTGTAGAAGAGTGGTCAATACGTTTTATGACGTCAGTATTTTTTTATTCTGAATAGATGAAAGTAGGATACTTTTTTAATTGGTGATATGTGATTGTTAAAGAATAATTTGTCATCAAAGATAACTCGTAAGTTTTTGGAATAATGGTAAGGAGTAATAATAATAATGGTACAGTATTATTTGAGGAATTATTTAGCAACTTATTGGTAATATAGGAATTTATACGGGAAAAAAACAGATGAATAATATCAGCAAAATATGGTAGTTGATATCTGGGAAGTTCTTATTTAGATCAACAATAAAGCGGATATAATTAGTTAATCTTAGAAAGAGGAAAGACAAATATATTTATCATAATAGTTAGGTTATGGATTGTAATGTATGAAATAAATTATTTGAATAATTTTAATACCTAATATACATTTATAGAAAGTCGCCATATTATTATATTATGTTCAAGGTTATCAACATAATATGATAGGTCAAGTAGAATTAGCTGGCAAAAATGGATTTCTATTGCAATTATTGATTTTAATTATTTTTAAACTAGTAATAACAACACTTGTTTTACTATACTAATAGCTTTATGTGAAGCTGTTTACTTATTACACCATAACCAATTACTAAATGCATTATATATTTTGATAAACGTGGTGTATTCTATAATTTAATAGAACCTTAATACATAATTTCCATAAATAAATGTTTATTTTAAAAAAGAAAATCTGATATTCTTCCAATTGTGTAATTTCCTGAGGTTCGATATTAGTTGATATTTTATTTGTATTGTACATTATTGATTTTATAAACTGTTAACAAATGTAAATTAACATTATCCGTTGATGATAATACTTTGTTATTAACTGATGAAGATATAGATTTAGTTATTAGAAATAAAACATAAATAATACACTTAAAATGTTAATGGCATATTTAATAAATATTAAATTACTACTTAATATTGATAAAACATATTATAAATTATGATATAAATCTAGAATAAAATATAATATAAATATTTATATTAATGATATGCTAATTATACAATCTTCTTTTATTATATTTCTAAATATATATATATATATATATATTTATGAAATGGACTTTGGTGGCGTTCTCATATTATAATTATTAAACAGAAACTATATTAATCCTTATTTACTATTAATAAACTTAAATAGTTAGATATGGAATATAAAAATTATAAAAATTGTTTAAGTAACATTTTAAAAAAATGTGAAAAAAATTATTATTCTGGTAAACTAAAAACCAATAATATAAAAAATACATGGAGAGTTCTAAATAATCTTATGAAGAATACAAATAAAAACACTATTAACATGAATAATAATACATCTGACTCTGAAAATTCAAATAATTTTAATAAATATTTTAAACCTACTTCTATTGGAGCTGAAATAAATAATAGTTTTAATGAATCTTATAGTGATATATTGACTAATATTACTTCTAACCCAAGTTCTATATTCTTTGAACCTGTTACTGTAACGGAAATTGAAAATATAGTACACAAATGTTCTGATAAATTTAGTAATGATTCTCATGGATTTAACCTATATTTACTACGAAGAATAATTACATCTATTAGTCACATTATTATGTATTTATTTAACCTTTCTATAAATACAGGTATATTTCCTGATATATTAAAAACCTCGAAGGTAATTGTCATATATAAGAAGCATAATTGATGTGATTATTCAAATTATGTTCCGATTTCTATTACATCTCAATTCTCTAAAATTTTTGAGAAATTAATAAAAATAAGAATTTTAAGTTTTTTGAATAAAAATAAAATTTTAAATTGTGTCAATTTGGTTTCAAAGAATCTACTTCAACTTGTGATGCAATTCTTGATTTTACTGGTTACTTACAAACTTATAATGATAAACATTGCGCGGCAGTCTCTATTGATATTAAAAAAGCATTTGATTCACTTGATAATTACATTTTACTTGAAAAATTATATTGATATGGTTTTAGAGGTATAAGTGGTGATTTTATTAAGAGTTACCTAACTAATAGAAATCAATATGTACACTTTAATTCATCTATATCTTCTACCTTGCCTATAAATATGGTGTTCTACAGGGTTCGGTGTTGGGACCTATCTTATTTTTATTATTTATTAATTATTTATCAAATATACAAAATCCTTCTCATTTTACACTTTTTGCAGATGATACAACTATTGCATTCTCTAATAAAAATATACCAGACCTTGGAAATATTATTAATGAAACTTTAATTTATATTCATGAATGGCTTAATAATAACATATTACAACTAAATATTGATAAGACTAATTTCATATTATTTCATAGGTCACAAATTAAACATAAATTAAATATAAAAATTAATGATTTAATTATAAAGCAATCATCTTATATTTTATTTTTGGGTATATTTATAGATGAAAATCTCAACTGGGAAAAACAGATTCATAATATTAAAAACAAACTTAATCGATGTATCTCTTTAATAAATAGATTAAAATCTAAATTGAATAGAGAATCCCTTATGAACATATATTACTCTGTATTCCATAGTCATTTGCATTATTGATCAATACTCTGGGGTAATACGTATTTTAGTAATATTAAATGTATTACAAAATAGATGTCTAAGATCAATTTATTATCTACATAATAGAACAAATATTGACCATATTTATATGCATAAACGTATTCTCAAATTTAATGATATTATTGATTTAAATATTTACAAATACATGTATAAAGCTTGGTACAATAATAATATACATCCACAAATTATTAAGTTATTTAATAAAAAAAAGACAATATATTATATAAGGTCACCTAATGAATTTGTTATTCCCAATATATCACGTTATTATGATAAATTCTGTATTGGTTATAAAGGTCCTTTGTTATGGAATTCAATATCTATTGATATATAAAAACCACTAACCATTTGAAAAAGTTTTTAAATGTTTAAAAAAAAAAAATTATTGGTCACTATTAAAGTCTTATAAAGGTCCTTTGTTATGGAATTCAATATCTATTGATATATAAAAACCACTAACCATTTGAAAAAGTTTTTAAATGTTTAAAAAAAAAAAATTATTGGTCACTATTAAAGTCTTATTTATTTATTTATTTATTTGTATTCATTTTATATATTTTTTTTATCAAATGATGAAATTCAGTAATTGGGATAGTTTTATAATTAAATTATTTTTTACAATATTTATATATTTTAACAATTGTATTATTATTTGTTTTTAAATGTATTGTTTATTATTATTCTTATTATGATTTGATTAAATTTGTATTACCTACTATTATTAATATTATTATTATTATTATTATTATTATTGTTGAATTGAATTGAATGAATATTTATTATGAATTTTTCAAGTTCGATTTAGTAATAATTAACAATATGTAGTGATAAATTCACAAAACGACAACAAAACGTAGATAGTACACATATAAAAATAACAATAGTAAATTAGAAACGTATCACATGTGCCGGTGATAAAAACAATTAATAATTAAAATTAATTAAGTTATAATTTTTTTAATATGATTTTTAAAGGTATATAAACTATTTGCTAATACAATATGTTCATCAAGACCATTCCAAATTTTAGCTATTCGATTATTTAGTAGATTTTTTGTTACATTTAGTTTACATGTATTCATACTAATTTGCAGAGAATGGCCTCTGGTATTGTAGTTGGTCTTTTTGATATTAATAATAGATGATGTATTCATAGATACCAATCCGTTAAATAGCTTATATACCATAACAAGATCAAATCTAGTTCTTCTGATTTCTAGAGAATCTAGATTTAGGTATATTAATCTTTCATTATAAGGTTTATAAGGTAAACCGCATCTCTCGATTAATCTTCTCGTAAAGAATTTTTGGACCTTCTCTAGTTTTATCATCAGTCCTTTGAATGTCCTGGCATCTTATCCCGGATTCCAGACTGTCGAAGCATATTCAAGGTGGGGTCTAGCATATGATATATATGCTTTTCTAATAGCTGGCATATTATTAGTAATGAAACAATATGTTCAGAGAAATGTAATGATGGATCAAATTTGATACCAAGATCACGATACGATCTACAGTTTACTATTGAAACATTATTTATAGTATACAATGGTTTATTAGTATTACCTAATGTAAGAGCAGCTGATTTTTTTGCAGCGTTTTCTAATTGCCAAGAATTAGACCATTCATAAAATTTATCAATATTATGTTGTAATTTATATCTATGATCTATGTCATTAGATATAAAACTCAATTTAGTGTCATCCGCGAAAAGATTAATGGATATATCTTAATCAATCACTTCGACTAAATCATTGATATATATTAGAAAGAGTAAAGGCCCTATTACAGATCCTTGTGGAACACCAGATATTATTTTAACTGTATCAGACATTTGATTGTTAACTCTTACTCTTTGAGATCTACCAGATAGAAAACTACTTATCCAAGAATGTATGTTACCACATATACCTAAATTAGTTAATTTGACAAGTAATTTACTATGAGAGACCTTATCAAAAACTTTAGCATAGTCAAGATATATGATATCAATAAAACTGCCTTTATCAATTGCAGTAATCCATTTAGTATAACAATTTAATAGTTGAAGTTCAACAGATTTTTTATGACGGAATCCAAATTGAGAATCAGAAATTAATGAGTTACGTTCTAGATAAAAATTAATTTCCTCAACTAATATACGCTCGAATACTCTAGACATAATTGAAGTAATTGAAATCGGCCTATAGTTTTCTCTATTTGAAGGGTCACCTTTTTTGAATATCGGAACTATATAACTTACTTTCCACATGTCAGGACATACACCAGCTGATAAAGTTTTATTAAATAATATCGTAAGTGGAATAGATAGTTCTATGAGAATTGTTTGAAAAATATTGAAGGGATATTATCTGGTGGCAATGTACATGATAGTGAGAGATTTATTAGATGCTTTCTTATGTTATGCCTATAGAATAAAAAGTTATTTATAGTTGAATTATGTTTAGGTGGAGATAAATGAGGAATATTATCATTATCATTAATAAATACAGAAGAAAATTGATTATTGAGTATATTAGATTTAACTGTATCTGAAAAAATATATGTATTATCGTCAGATTTAATGGGACCTATAGTGGAAAAAGAGGAACATCTTGAATTAATATAATTATAAAATCGTGATTTGTCATTAGATGATAAAATTAATTTTTCTCTATCGATAGTTAATTTTTTAATGTTATAATCTAATAATTTTTTAATATTTTTCCAATTTATAAAATTATTATGTGAATCTAATCTAGTTTTATAATATTTTAAACATTTTACTTTTAAACGTAGAATATATTTTGGATACGTTTTTTTATTTTTGATATGTTTATAAGCTGGAACATTATCATTAATAATATTATATAAAGTATTATAAAAAATATTAAACATATTATTAATATCTGTTGAATTAGATAACAATAAATTCCAATCAATAGAAGAAAGGGATTGATGTATACTATATAAATTAGACTTTCTAAAATTTAGCCCAACTTTTTGATTTATTTTTAAATTAGCTTGGAAAGGTAGAGAAAATGAAAATGATATATGGTCACTAATTTATTTACCAAATCCAAAAGGGGGACATTCATTAATTTTCGAAATAATCATAGGATTATTGGTTATTATTGTTATTATTGTTATTATTATTATTATTATTATTATATTTATTATTATTATTATTGTTATTATTATTATTATTATTATTATTATTATTATTATTATTATTATTATTATTATTATTATTATTATTATTATTATTATTATTATTATTATTATTATTATTATTATTATTATTATTATTATTATTATTATTATTATTATTATTATTATTATTATTATTATTATTATTATTATTATTTTTATTATTATTATTATTATTATTATTTCTTGTATATATTTTATTATAATTTTATTTATAAGATTTATTATTTCATTACTATTTTTTTTTTATTAACTGTTTGTTATTATTTTATTATTTATATTATATTTTTTATATTATAAAGAGGAAGGATTTCGTGTTTTTTGTATATTGATTGTAGCGTGCGGTGGTGTATTATATGCCGAGTAGTAATTTTACCGGTATGATTGTGAGGGGTTCATCGCAAGGTATTAAGGACTTGGCACATCCTTACTGAAAGTTGGTAGCCTTATACTATTCTTTCGTTGTGGTCGTTTTATGAACTATGTGTTGTTTTCCCTCTTTATTTGTACACATCTTGTTGTATTGTTATTTTTATATATTATTATAATTTTATTATTATTTATATATAATATTTATATATTTATTTGTTTTTAAATTATTTTATAATTTTACGAACGAGAAAGAAATGAAAATAATATAATAAATAAAATTAATCATCATATTATTTTAATATACTATCAACATTATATTTACACAATTCTTATATTAAGGCATTGAAAGCATCAATAGTAGACATATTATTACGAAAATAAAATTGTATATTATTTATTATATTATTTTTTCAATAAATGAACTAATTCTAGTCTTTATTAACTTTTCAAATATTTTAGATTAAATAGGTAAAATAGATATCGGTCTATAATTCTCAATATTATCTTTTATTCCCAATATATATTAGAATTACTTTAGCTATTATAAAATAATCACCACTAAAATTATTAAGAAAAGTAACCACCACTAAAACATGTATTAAAACTATTAATACAGTTATAATTATATATATATATATATATATATATATATATATATATATATAATATAGATAAAGGAACTGATATAAGATCTGCTATATTTTTTTAAGAATATAATTAGTATAATATAAGTCCTCATAAGTATACTATATTTTACTTTCATTTTATTTGTAATATTCGTCAATTCAATGGGATTTAATAAAGTAAGAAATAAAGAGGAGGTAATATTATAAGTATAAGTATCTACACTATTATCAGATGTTATAGTGTTATAAGATATAAGCTTATAAAGTATATATATTATATGTATTTATTTATTTTTTAATTATAAAAAATGAGTAGAAGTTATAACTTTTGCGATTGAGTATGAAATACAAATATGTTACTAACTAGATCGATAATATATATATATATATATATTACAATATATATTAAATATCGAAATGTATAAGCTGTAATGGTAAGTATATTATATATATATATACCTACATTATTAAAATGTACTCAATATCTTATGTATTTCTCATTGTTTTGTTTGCAGGAGTATGTATAATGCACAATAGAAGCACTATTAATTAGTATTAATACTTTTGATTATATATATATCACATAATTTTAAATATAAATAATCACATTTGCTTAACATAATGTGTTTGATAACAAATAAAAACAAACCTATCCCCAGGTGGTACTGGTAAGCTTAAGCGTGAAAGCATGACAAAAATTCCTTTTCATATTTACTGATTATTTTTCAATTATAAATATATCGTCTGAATGTGTTTTCCTGTCTATTTCGTATTTATATCTAAACTTCAGATTTAAAATAAAGAATAATAATACAGTACTCTTTAGATGTTGGACATGTAATACGATATTCTAGAATTGTAGTATTCATGTAACTATAGTATACCTAGAACTACGTTGACCTATAACTACAGTATATGGGAAATTATCCGATTACCGACCCCTAAATGATTATTCGTAATAACTTATTCAATATTAAATATATTTATTTGAAATTTTGTAATTAGGGTAATATTATGGCAATGATTAATGTGGCTATTTTAAATTGTTGATATAATTATATTTACAATAATAACCAGGGGGTCGGTAATCGGATACATGTACCTAATACCGACCCCATTCTCCTATTACCGACCCCCTAAAATAATCGTGATATAAATAACTATAGTATTATAATATTCAATAAAAATAGTAGATATAGGTACATAAATATAAAAGCCTACATAAATATAATTAATTATAACATTCACACAATTTATTTTGTATTGAATTTATGTTTTAATTGTAATATTAAATTTAAATTTATAATTTATAGTAATTATATTAAAATAGTATATATATATATATATATAATCAACTGGAATCATGAATCCTAAATCTAAATCAATGATACACAAACAAGTTACGACATATTTTAAAGTAAATTACGGATATATTTTGATTGTATATTATAAATCACATGGGTTCGGTATTAGGGTCATTTAGGGGGTCGGTAATAGGAAAATCATATGCGTTGCTATAATTAAGATATATTAGTTATTAGTAATTTAAATTAAATTATTTTTATAATAGTTAAAAACATTTTATTGATCTACAATATTATGCGCAGTATTAAGTTTTATTTTAAATAATAAAGTATTTAGGTTGATTAATGATTAAAAAAAGTTATTATTCAAATAATTAAAAGTAATTAAAAGTCAAATATAATATATTCTAAAGAGAGTAAATGCCAAATGGAATATTTCTATATAAATAGTAAAAGCTCAAGTATTTCAAAAGTGTACATTATAAAGAAAGAAATAAAATAAATAATAAATAATAAAAGTTTCCATTCCCGAGTAATTACGTTATCATGTTTAAAATAAATTAAAGCAAATAAAATATAATATATATAATTGAGTATAAAGTAACTTAAAATATTTAAAAAATATACATAGTTGGAAAATATATTACAAATATATGTAAGATATAATATAAAAAAAATATATATAGTTGGAAAATATATAAAAAATATATGTAAGATATAATATAAAATAAGGAAGAAATGAGTTATATTCAGTATTTAATACATCGAAATATAATTGTATTTTAATCTTCTAGTAAACGTATTTATATTATTGAATAATTTAAATTTATTTTCTAGAAGATTCCATAAAAAAAGACCATTGTAAAATATGCAACATTTTTTTTTATATTTAGACGGAAAGAAGGAATAACAAATTTAAAAATGTTCCTTTGACTATATATACATTGTTTAATAGAGAACATATTTTTAATAATTATTGGTGTACAATTATTAATAATCCTAAACATAAATTTTAGAGTATTTAATTTTACAATATCATTAAATTTCAAGATATTCAGTATTTTATAATATTTATATGTATTACATCTGTTTGAAATATTGAAAATAGCTCTAATGGCTTTATTTTGTATAATAATTAATTTATTTAGATTATATATATATATATATATATATATAAATATATATAGTAGACCATAAAGTATTACAATAATTTAGATGAGGTAGAAAAATGTATTATAAATTAGTTTTAATGATTTTATAGTAAGTGAATATTTTAATTTATGTATAATTGATACAACTTTAGAAAGCTTAATCGCTATATTATCTATATGCTTTTTCCAATTTATTTTCTCATCTATAGTGATTCCTAAACATTTATAATACTGTACTCTATTAATTATATTACCATTTATATATAAAACAAAATTATATATATATTTTTGTTATCATTAAACTTATCATGTATTAAAATATAAGAATATTTATCTATGTTAATAGTTAGTTTATTTTCTGATAACCATATATTTAATTTATTGAGTTCATTATTCATGGTTAATTTAAGAGTATTAGCATCTTTATCTTTATTAATTAAATTAGTATCGTCAGCGAATAAAATAGGAATAGAAGAATTAAAAACAATATATAAATAATTTAAAAATATATTAAAAAGTAAAGGACCCAAAACAGAACATTAAGGAACACCAATATTAATATTTCTAAAATCAGACTTAGTATCGTTATAAATAACACATTGCATTATATTTTCAAGATAACTTGTAAACAAATCTTTTGCAACACCTCTAAAACCACAATTTTCCATTTTTGATATCAATAATTTATGATCTATTGTATCAAAGGCTTTACATAGATCGATTGATAATATAGCTGATTATATATACAGTAAAACCTCTCTATAAGAAACTATTTTTTTACGGTACTTTTTTTCTTATAGAGAGGTTTTCTTATAAAGAGGTTTTTACTTTTCCAATGATTTTAAGAATTCTTTTATGACCTATAATTGAAAATGCACTATATATAGTGCATATGATTATATATAACCTATATGTTATATATATAGTATATTTATTTATTTTTATTTATTTAGTATTAATCAAAAGAATAGTTTAGAAATATGATTTATTTTAAAATAACATTTATTAATTAATTTTAATAAATCTATGGATATACAATAACAATTATTAATTATGTTTAATTCATTTCGAGCCATTTATGTAATATAAAATATTTGTAAGAAAAAAAGATCTTATATAATAATTAATTTCTATAATTGTTATCAACATACAATACATCTATTTATATATATAATTATTTTTTATATTTTTTATACAATAAGTTTCTTATAAAGAGGTTTTTCTTATATTTTTCTTATAATATTTTCTTATAAAGAGGTTTTTTAATGTGGAAAAGGTTGAATTCCAACCAAATGTGTGAAAAATGTTCTTATAGAGAGGTTTTTCTTATGAAGAGGTTTCTTATAGAGAGGTTTTACAGTATATATATATTATAATTATGAACTTGTATAATACGGTTAGATACAATTAGAAACTGTATTATACAAAACACATATGAATGCTTCTCGCTTTTCATGAAATATTCTAAATATTTAAATTCCAATAAATACTAATGAAAATAAAACTACATAAATATTAATATCAACATTGGTAATAAAAATCTTTTAAAATTGGTATTAACACTATTGTTAATATAATTATGAATAGTGTTATTGACAATGATTTTAAATATTAACATAAACACAATTATTTTTTTATATTATTTATAATATACCGTACTTGATACTTTATTAATAATAACTACATATAATACATGATAATATAATATAATATAATATATTATAATATAATATATTATAATATATCATAATCGTGAAAACGTTCGGTACTAAACACGCGGCTCTAACAACGTATATCAATTTATAATTAAAAAATGTATCTTAAAATAGTATTAAGGTATTCTCCCGTATGGTGTATACAAAAGTTTAAGATAATCAAATATAAAATCTGAAGATTATATTAAAAGGTGTTAAATATTATTTGTATATATTATATATAGGAACAATTTAAACTATAGTTTAATATATTAATAGTATAATTATATACGATAGTTTGTATATTACAGTACGATAGTTATAATAATGATCTATATTAACTTTCTTTGGAAGAGTTATCTTGCGAGATTTTCTCGAGATTTACAGTAAGTTGTTTTCTTTTTTCCATATGTTGGAACATATCATGTACATTATACTTAATATGGAATAACCACCACGAATTATAATTGTAGATGGTATCAACCACGACAACGCTTTGTTTCATTGTTTGATTGATGTTTATAATGTCGTAGTTTGCTCTTATATTGATATTAGTCCTCTTCTTCATATACTTTTTATTATTTAATTAATATAAATACATCTAAACTACCCTCGAAATTGTTCAGATCACTACATAATTCGGTCAATCTTCTGGAAATGTAATTGTACTCATTAAAAAATATAACACTACTACTTTATATAGTATAATAATGTAATTATGCAGTCTTCGTGGCAGTCTTTACGATAGAGTATGCTCATTTTGACTTATTACTGTCAAGTGAATTTTCAATATATTGACCTTGATCCTGTATCTATTTTGTAGTTTATATCATGCCATTCGATATAATTTTCTTTTTCATATCATGGCCATCTTAGAATGTTATGTATTGCAGTTTAAATTCATTATCTTATCATATTAAGATTAACATTATCAGTGGATGTATATTCTATCTATTATATCCTAATCTTTAGAGCAGTTTATTTTATGATTCAGTTCAAAGTATCAATTGTATAATCGTTATTATCCTATCGTATAACTAATTCTTTTTTGAATGTGATATAAAGTTTATTTGTATTGAGTTGAAGTTGATTATTTTGTCATTTACAATCGTTGACATTTTAATTTATATTTGAATTATATCATCTCGATATGATGATATATTCCTATATCTACTTTAATAAATGTACTAATTATATTTGTTATTAATTTGATAGTACTTTTTAAATAATACTATTATACATAGTGTCTAACATAAATGGTAGTATTAAAATTTGCCGATTATCTGTAGTTCTCTATTATATGTAAAGATTGTATGTATTATATTATCTCAATGTATAATCTCAAATAATGCTATTCCTTTAACTATAACTTAAATTTATATAGTGATATCAAAAAAGTAAACTATGAATATAATATTACATTATCCTATTTCGAATTGTAGGGGAAATTTTCTGATTACCGACCCCCTCCTAATACCGACCCCCTATCGTATCTCAGTAACTATTAGATATATCAAAAAATTATATATATATGAACTGTTAGTAATTTAATGATAAATATGAATAAGTATTATATTTAAAAAAATATATAATCTTACAATTGTTATTTGATAACATGTAATATTCTGTTTTAACTTTTTAAATATTTGAATAATAACTTTTTTTAAATCATTGTAAATACTTTATTAATTAAAATAAAACTTAATTTTGTGCATAATATTGTAGATCAATAAAATGTTTTTAACTATTATAAAAATAATTTAATTTGAATAACTATTAACAAATATATCTTAATTATAGTAACCCATATTATTTTACTATTACCGACCCCCTAAATTATCCTAATACCTACCCCATGTTATTTATAATATCCAATCAAAATAGATCCGTATTTATCTTTAAAATATGTCGTAAGTTGTTTGTGTATCATTGATATAGATTTAGGATTCATGATTCCAGTTGATTATATACATACTGATTAATAAATAAATTTTACATAATGATATACTCAATTTTAATATAATGTCTATAAAGTTTAAATTTAAATTTAATATTACTATAAAAACATAATTTCAATAAAAAATAAATTGCGTGCATGATATAATTCATTATATTTATATATATTACTATATTTATTGGATATTATAATACTACAATTATTTATACCATAATTATTTAAGCGGTCGGGAATAGGAGAAAGGGGTCGGTATTAGGCACATGGATCCGATTACCGACCCACCTGATTATTCTTGTAAATATAATTATATCAAAAATTTATAATAGCCACATTATTAATTACCATAATATTACACTAATTACAAAATTTCAAATAAATATATTTAATATTGAATACTGTATTACAAATAATCATTTAGGGGTCTGTAATCGGAGACTTTCCCCTATAATTCATTGTATTCTAGCTGCAATAAAAATCGTATTGATTCATAATTATGTAATTTATAATTAATTTCATATTAAAATGTATATAGGTATTATATTATATACCTGTTGTTAATGATCGAACTTATAATATATAGTTTTTTATATAATATTAATATAATAGTTATAATTAATATATTTATAGTTACAAATTCATAACTTAATTTAATTTAATTTCATTTTCTACATATAAAATATGAATTATAAAAGTAAATTAATCGAATGACGCGAATTAATATTAATGTTAAATACTGTTCCCATTATGGATATTATTTAAACGTCATATGTGGGTTCCAATCGGTAAGTATATCATAATACTTATTTTATTTTGTTATTTTGATGTGTATTGGCCACCCATATAGTGTGGAAATAAAAGGTATACACATTGACATGGGAACATATATGGATATTAGCATTTAATTACATAAATGTATATTTTCCATGGAAATAATTAAGATACATACATTATATTTTTAGGACATCTGTAATATATATGATGATGATGATGATGATATTGAGTTTATTAGCACTAAAATAGGGTCATGTAGACCCCTTCACTCGTGCGGGAAGAAAATAATAAAATAATAGTAATACGATAATAATTTGATAATAATATACATTCAATATACCACGGACAACAATACTAAACAATATAAAGGACTATTATATACTACAGTCTTCATTGATATGGTGTAGTGTTATATACTACAGACTGCATTGATATAGTATAGTGTTATATAATAATACGATAATAATAATACAATAACAATTTAATAATGATATAAATTTAATATAACACGGATACAAATAATAAGTTGGATGATTTAATGATTATGGGTAGAGAGAAAAGAAGAAGTAAGATTTATAAATCTTTTGTGGGATCTAATAGAACGAATAGTAGGAGGCAGGGAATTCCATAGGGTTGGACCGGCATTTTTAAAAGCTCTAGAATTTAGGGAAGTTTTACTAGAGTTTTGGGAGATAAGTAGAGGAGCATTTTGGTAACGAAGATAATATAATATAGTACGTTTTTTAATTAGATCAGATATATAGCTAGGGGTGAAAGAATATATTGATTTATGGATTATAGATAGTATACGTAATTTACACCTGAGGGAGAAGGGTAGCCACATAAGAGATGATTGATGAGATGTTATAGTAGATTGATCCAGTCGAGTTAAACAGTAAGTAGTACGTATTGAGGAATGGATAATCCGATTAAGTGGAGCAGTAGCTTTAGCAGGAAGTAAATTCAGTAGGGAAGAACAGTAGTCAATACGGGAAATAAATATATAAATATATATATATATATATATATATATATATATTTATATGAATTGTATCATTAGAATATTTAAAATATATTCTATGATTTTTTTTACAAACTTATATAATTATAGAATATATTCTTTTTATCTAAAATTAGCTCACTTTAATTTATAAAAAATAAAGTAATCTATGTATAATACAACATTATTAGCCTCAAATACAGCTAATATTTGAGATTAATTTTGAATTTTGAATTATAAACATCAATCAAACAATGGCACAAGGCAAGATGTTGTTGTTGATACCATCTACAATTATAATTCGTGGTGGTTATTCCATATTAAGTATAATGCACATGATATGTTCCAACATATGGAAAACAAGAACCAACTTACTGTAAATCTTGAGAAAATCTCGCAAGATAACTCTTCCAAATAAAGTTAATATAGATCATAATAATTACTATATCGACTGTAAATATTAATATAACCACGTCAGTAAAGATATTATATGGAATATTAAAAATCTAACTATACGCAGAACTTATCATCTCCGAAGAACATGACTGATTTATAAAATAATGAAAAATATAAAAAATATTATTAAATCTAGACTACTTATTTAAAAACAACGCATGAAACATAGTGTCATATTTTCATAGATTTAATAAATACTAGTTATAGTATGGCAATAATCTTGTTATTGTAGTCAATAAAGAAATTAAACATATATAACAAATGTATAACTATTATATGAAATATATATGAGTAAATAGAACAATTTTATGAAAGTGTTGATAATACGTTAAAAGAAACACCCAAAAAAGATGTCTTAATTATACAGGGTGACTTCAACGCAAAAGTCGGGAAAGATACACACATCTAATGTCCAGCATGCGCAGGACGCTTTGGAATAGGTCATCAAAATGAAAGAGGACAAAGACTACTGTAATTTGCTGAAAAAAACCAACTTGTAATAGCGAATACACTCTATCCGCACAACGATTCAAGAACCACAACTTGGCACTCTCCAGACGGCAAAACCCATAATAAAATTGATTACATACTAACACCAAGACGTTTCAAATCAATCATCAAACAGTCCACCACAAGAACTTATCCAGGTGCAGACATAAACAGTGACCACGATTTAGTTCTCTGTAACATAAAACTCAAGCTAAAATCTAGCAGAACACCACAATCAAAACGAATAAAATGCAACTCAAGCAAGCTCATGGATACGCATACATCTAATATTATACAGAGACGAACTTAGTATGCATCTTGGAAAAATAAATATTTCAGATTGTGATCTTATAGGTCAATCCTAACTTCATATACGAAGATAGAAGAAACACTTACTAGCTCAGCTACTAAAATAATTGGAAAATACCGAAAGAAAAAACAACTATGGATGACAAATGACATACTCGACCTATTAGATAAGAGAAGAACTCTTAAATCAGCTAAGAAAGGAAAACCTAAACTTAATGATAAATATAGAGAAATTAACATAGAAATTCGAAAGTTAATAATAAGAACGAAAGATAATTGTATTCAAACGCAATGTAAACTAATCGATGAAGATATGAAATACGGAAGATTCAGCAAAAGAACATATGAAACTCTAAGAACTCTTACAAAAACTACACATAGACAGTCATCAATAATAGAAGACAAACAAGGTAAACCTTTGTCAGAAGAACAGATTATAGTAAATCGGTGGACTGAATACTGTCAATAATTATATAATCACTAATTAATCCGGACACCAACGTCTTACAGCGTAATAGCATGTACCAAGATGATGATTTACCAATACTTAAAGACGAATTTATAAACGCTATCAAAAGTTTAAAGGATGGAAAATCGCCTGGAAATGATAACATATCTAGCGAGTTATTAAAACATGGAGGAGATGCAATTGTCAATGTGTTCCCTGAATTATGCCAAAAATCATGGTCTATGAAGAAATGGCATATACAATGGACTCAATCTTATGTTATACCCATCCTCTAGAAAGGTAACCTCAGGAAATGTGAAAACTATAGAACCTTGAGTCTAATATCGCACTCAAGCAACATTTTGCTAAGAATTATTCTAAATAGATTGAACCCACAAGTTGAGCATATACTTTCTGATGAGCAAGCATGATTTCGCAAAGGAAGAAGTACAGTCGAACACATATTCAACAGCAGAATCCTAATTGAAAGACACATAGAGAGCCAACAGGACTTATATCATAATTTTATCGATTTTAAGAATGTCTTTGACCGTGTATGGCATGACGGATTATGGTCGTCACTACAAAAGTATGGAATAAACAGCAACATTATTTCTATGATAAAATCTCTTTATTGTAATTCAACAAGCGCTGTTCTAATAAATAACATACAAGGCAATACATTCAAAACAACAGTTGGAGTACGTCAGGGATATCTTCTATCACCTGTACTATTCTATGTATTTCTTGAAGAGATAATGGCCGATATACAGAATAACCATACTTCATACATATCAATTGGCGGTCTTCCAATATCAAACCTAAGATTCGCAGATGATATAGACTTAATTGTTTGAAATACCCAAGAACTACAAGCGCTTACGGACAAACTTTCAAATAACGCTAGAAAATACGGCATGGAAATTAGTATCGAAAAAAGTAAAGTAATAATAAACAGCAACGAAAATCAACATGATGATATATATATATTTACGGTTGCAAACTGGAAGAAGTCGAAAAATTCAAATATATAGGCGCAACTCTTACAAAAAATGGAACATGTGAACAGGAAGTAAGAATAAGACTGGCGCAAGCAATATCAGCTATGGTGAGATTAACCACTATCTGGAATAGCACTCATATCAGATTCAAACTAAAGTACAACCTATATCGATCATTAATTTTATCAATATTTACTTATGGCTGTGAATCGTGGACTTTTAATGCTAATATAACCAAGAAAATTCAAGCTTTTGAAAACAAATCACACCGGAAACTATTTTGCATAACATACAGAGAAGGCAAAACCAATATATTTATCAAAAATAAAATTAATACATAATTGGTATATTTGAGTCTCTATTACAGACTATAAGACGGCGAAAGCTAAAATGGTTCGGTTATACCTCTAGACACAATAGCATTAAATTGATAATCTAAGTAGACGGATCTCGAAAATAAGATATATGTAGAGCAGATCGGGCAAGTAAAGTATGGTATAGTAACCGAATATTAACAGTTCCCGAATACAGACACTCTCGGTATCTCAGTATAAATCTCAATAAATCCTACAAAAAAAATGTTAACGAATAACATATTCATAATTATATAAATATTCTAGATAAGTATTTTTTTATTTTTTAATTATTCAAAATAGGGCTGATATATCAAATAAACTGATCATATTTTACGTTTTTAAATTTATGAAAAAAAATGTTTTCTTAATCTTTCTCAATATTAAACAAATGTATCGATATAAAACATAAGAATATATTATAATAAAATTAAAATATTTTAAACATTATATACATAATTGCTATATTTTCTATCAAATATTAATTGAAGTTTAAGTTATAAGCATACATTTAGAGGTTATATAAATCCCTAATATAACCCGCGGACACGCTAGATGTATTAATACGGGCACACTATAATTAATCAGCGCGCAGCGTGTAAACTATTCCGATTTTCATTAAAATCATCAATGAAGCTAAATCTGAAAATATTATTATTTTGATACTTAATTTGTATTATTAATTATTAAAATAATAAAATTTAATTAATTAATTACTAATTAAATTATTCATAATATTCATTATAAATAATGTAATTGTAATTTATCTGATTGGTTCATTAGTAATATATAGTTTATCTAGTTGTATATAGGATGTACCTATTTTAAGTTATAATGTTATAATTTATAACACAGGGTATCCGTATTTGGACATGGGGACCGAATACGGCACCCCATTATCTCTTATATAAAAATATTTAAAAAAAATTTAAATCACAATAATATCTATAATCATATAATATTAATATATTGTAATTTTTGAATATTATATTATTTTTAAAGTGTGCGTATTAGGTTACTTTCCCATATACAGCGAGTCGTAGCCAATATGGAGAGATTGACACATTATTATATTAACCAACTTATATTAATGAACGCACTAGTTACATCTACGTTTCTCTTAGTTTCTCTTTAAACGTTTGAAATATGGAATATAACCGATGAACTTAAAAATAAATGTATATCTTTGAGAATTAAAATCATACATACGCTACTTGGGATTATCTACAGAACGAGAGAGTGTACATAACGAATATATTCGTATATATACCTATAGGTAAGTGACCATATTTCTAAAGTACCCTACACAAAATGTTCGATGTATCTACAATGTTTATCTACATAATATTTACAATGTTTATGATATATCTATTTGCTATGTAATTTCTACATATATCATATACATGATAAAATGATGTAACCGTGGCATACGATATCAGAATATAATCTACATAGAGTTGTAATGATGATATGTACCTCTGATACATAAGTTCTTCATTATATATTATGTACCCTTGGCTCACAATATCAGCATATAATCTACATAAAATTATATAGATGAAATGTACCTCTGGTACTTTATTTTTTCATTATATATTGTGTACCCGTGGTACATAACATCAGTGAGAGGATCATGTGCCGAGTTACTCGTGGTCCTCGTAAGTATTGTTATGTTACCAGAACGAAGAGGAGTCCCTAGATCTCCTATCTCCTACAAAGCGATACATACATTAAACGTCAGCGCGGATATCAAAGTAGACGAAGAAAAAAACAGCGTATATTCGACTGAAAGGTCATTATGGGTAACACAATAAATGATTCAAGATATAAAGAAATGGAGAGGAGTTGTGGACAATAACCCACCAATACAGTTTAAGCTAAGGGAACAAGGTATAATTTAGTAATAATACATTATTAATCTTTTATATATATATATATAATTAAATAGAATTATAACATAAATAAACGAAAATTAGTAATACAAATATTTGTTATAAAATAAAATAAATATTTAGTTATTATTTATTAATATTTACATAAATAAGATGCTTACTAAATTTCTATTATTACATTGTGTACCTGTTGTTTTCTGCATGTTTACTAAAAAGGTTATATATATATATGTTATATATGTATGATTGGAAAATAAAAATGATCAGGATAATTTTATTTTAACTGAACGTATAAGTAATAAGAAACTTATTATAGAATACAATTATAGTAATAGATCAACTATAATTATTAAGTCTCGATTTTTGAATTTTTACATAATATCATGCATCTACGCATCGATAATATATAGATATATACTAGTTTACACGGGAAGCCCGGCGCATACTTTAAATATAACATAATAACTATAATATGTATATATGTACGGGGGCCCGTTTAAATCAATTTTGTTATCAATTTTATAATATATTTATTTTAATTTCTTGATTCGTGTCGGTTTGTTTCGCTTTATTTTAAATTCACTACTATTATTATAATTGTATTCGTGTTGATAAACAATAAACTATTTATCTATCTATCTATCTATATTATAAGAGAATATATATATATATATATATGAGAACATATATAAATTATACGTATGAAATATAATTTACGAATACAATATATAACACTCCATATCTACCCAACGTAATCTTCGCAAATATGTGTATTATAACATGTATGGCATACTATTCGTGATAAGCACGCACTGTATGTTTTTCTAAAATAAACTATCATACTATACATGTTTGGTATTACACGATTTCGCGAAAGTGTCATTTCTTTTCTTAGAACAATATGTCTGCATATCATAGGTCATATAGGATTACATGGTGGCGTGGAGTATACATGTATACTATATTGACGTGCAATTACCAAATAAAATACATGAACGAATACGATAGCATAGCCATAAGCGCCTATATATATATATATATATATATATATATTTATTCTTCTATATATATCTATATATTTATTCTTTTATATATACAAAACACAGATATGTACAGACGAGGATATTTTCAAAAATAAAACTTTACAGTCCGATATATTTATTGACAGAACTCTCAGATATACTCATTATCAATGTAATAATAAATTCATTATTGGTATCGATGGAGAATCATCTTTTACTAACACTGATAATACATCAAATGTGTATTTGATATATTTTAATATGAATAATAATAGTATAAGATCTATTGATCTGCTATTAATTAAATTACCTTCATTGAAGTATTTGTATATGAATTATAACTTTATAATACAAATTAGAAATAATACTTTCAAATACAATACAAAACTAGAAATTATATATCTTTTAAATAATAAAATGAAAAACTTCGATTTAGATCTTGTAAAATTAAAATCGCAAATAATGTTATTTTTAAGTTTTAATCTTTTAACGATGTTCGGTGAACAGAAATTTCACATAATTACTGGATCCAATGATATAACTCGTATATTCATTCCCAAGTTATGTAACGATTTACATTGTAATTGTGCTTATAACTGGAGAATCGATGTCGAATATGAAAATGGAATTAGGATAATTAACTTATCAAGTAATTGCAATTTAACAAATAACAAATTAAGACATATTGTAATGAATTCTACATTTACATCTTTTAAAACATATATATTAAACGAATGTCCATTATTGAATCTAACTCATTGTAAACAAGGTTAGTTCATTATTTAATTGTCATTAAAATAAACACCTAATATATATATATATATATATATATATATATATATATATTATTAAACTAGTATATAATAATGTATACGGTAAACTTTTTTCTATTTATAGATAGTTACGAGTAAATATGTAGAACATAGATGATCATATATTAAACCAACTATTACTTTTTATATATATATTCATAATATATTCATACATGAATGTAATTATACACACATATATATTAAAGTAAAATAAATGAAAAATAAATATATTTAACTAAGGACATCTTAACAGTATGTATATTTAAAATATGTTAACGTAATTATTTAATAATTTAATATGTGTATGTCATTTAATATCATATATAGTAAAAACTGAATTTTTGAGATTCAGTTAATTTTAAACACATGTCATATAACCGAGTATATATGTGGTTTGACGCTACTCGTATTTTATATGAATATCTAAATTACTTTAAACATCAATAGTAAACGTATTCTTTAGTCTTCATAATATAATTTAATTAGGTATGCATTATGACAAATATTGCAATGAGGAATAATTTAACTGTATATTCTGATTAATATTTGTATATAAAGTAAAGATAACCCGTAGACATAACACGTATAAAACGGTTCCTGACCACATTACATACAATAATATATATAGTCACATTATAACTAGTATATAAAAACTGCCTGTGTGGCTCAGTGGCTAAGGCGTCAGACACACAAGCAGTAGGACACGGGTTCGACCCTCGTCCGGACCATTAATTAATTTTATAAAATGGGTCTTAAAATATTATTTAGAAGTGATCTTATATAATTGTGTATAAATAAATGATCGGCTCTCGTTAAAACCATGGATGCCTTAACATGAGAGCGGCTTCGAAGGGACATTAGAGCCATATATGATTATAAGTGAACACTTCATCTAAGTTCCTGGATGGGATGAAAGGACTCCACCAAATAAAAATAACAATAACAATAACAATAACAATATATATAGGACAATTAAAAATATAATCACTTGGTAGCCATTTGTTAAAAGAAGCAAAATAGTTTAAAATGTATGTATTTATTAATTATGATATACTATGTAATAGTATGTGATTCTTTGTTCTAAATAATTAATATTAAAAGATATATAAATATTGTATACCAAAATATATTATATATATGAATTATTGCATTTGTTGACAAATTTAAATTTCTTTTTTGTTACATTTAACATAGCGATTTCGCTCATATTTATTATTTGTTGAGATATGTTCTATAATTAATTATAAATAAAAATTACGAGCATTTGTAATTATTTTAAATATATAAATAAATAATTAAATTATTAATTAATATTAATATTGAAAATATATATTGTTTATAAATGTAATATTTAATTTTTAGATATGATAAATAAGTAATATAACATAAAAAGGTATCAATATTAAATAATAATTTACAGTTCATTGACAATTGTATAATGATATATGATATAACTTTATTTTTATACAAGTAATATTTATACCAACATTGATACATTATTTCTATAAAAATTAGTGTACTCGAAATTATGTATCAAATAATTATTGATACCTAATTAGTAATACAATTCCAGTAATATCTAGCAAAACAGGCATGGATATATATATATATATATATATATATTTACATTACAAATTAATCTCTTTCTTTGAATACCTTAATATATCAACTCCACACCTGATATTCATTATATTACTTGTTTTAATTATCCTCTATTAATACTGAGTTCTCATATCGTTAATTTATTCGTAATATTCGATACAATTTGTAGATGTTAACATCATTCAAATAATAACATCATATATTTTTATCATTTATCACATCATATATTTCATAAATCTATACCCATATATTGATAACTTATATTCTTTAATAGTATCCTTTCGTTATATATGTTAATACAATCTAAAATTCTACATATACCATAGTATGGAATACTATATATTCTCTATAGAGAATATATAGTATTATATATTAATATATTAACATATTACAAATATTTGTATAAGACTCTTATCTAAAAAATCTTATTTAGAAACTTAATTATAGAAAGTATTATATATATATATACATATATATTACATTCAGTGGAGAGCTGAGTTTATATAGGATCCTCGGCCCACATTTCTTTATCTATATCCGAAGCGATAAGTGATGAATAGATGTGGTAAGTGTTGACGATAACTCCAATCCACCGGCTCCCCGGGTTGCGGATAGGGGAACGGCCATTAGATATAATGGTTAGCTGCGAATAACCAATAAGCACTGCTCGACAAAATCCAGGCTGCCCTTTGACAAGGCATAGTACCTGTTAGCCACCCGATCAGGGTTACGTGAAGACATTGGAAGCAGGATGTTGGATGTGGTAAGGCGGAATAAGTTTCGGCGAGGCACATGATTCGGTAGAGAATACTGTTAACGAATGTATGGAGTGGCGACCGCATCCTGTAATAATATCTCAGGTTACAGACGAAAAATTGTCCACTGAGAAAATAAATAAACTTTTGAAGGCAAAGAAAACCACAATATTTGGAACTATCAATGTACAAATTATAAACAAAGAAAGTAAAATCTCCGAACTCATTGATTCAGCCATAACAACAAGATAGGATTTTATATCTATACAAGAACACAAAGTCATACACAATGATTTAATAAAAGAAGAAGTGTTCGGGAAATGGAGATTAATGACTTGTTCCGCCTGGAAAAATACTGTAAATGCAGCTAATGGGGGAATTGGAATGCTACTTCGCGAAGATATATACAATACCTTATCCAGTATAGAGAAGATTTCTCCACGTATAATGACTGCAACTTTTCAAGGAAATCCACAAACAACAATAATAACCTGCTATAGTCCGATAAATGTAAGTGATGAAACTGAAACAGATATATTTTATGCAGATCTCTCTTCACTAACTAGACAAATTCCGAAACATAATGTTTTGATAATAAGCGGAGACTTCAATGCCCAACTAGGACAAAATGATAACGGGAATTTTCCATACTCCTTCCATCAGAATACAAACAGAAATGGAAATATGCTGAAAAATTATATACTCGAGAATAACCTGATATGTCTGAATACTCATTTCCAAAAACGACGCCGTCAATCATGGACACACACTTCTCCAAACGCTAGTAACTCTCAAATTGATTATGTTATCATTAACAGAAAATGGAAAAATAGAACAATAAACTGCAGAGCCTACAACTCCTTTATAAGTGTGTCTACGGACCATCGAATTGTATCTGTACAGATAATATTGAGCCTCAGAGCAAATAAAACAAGAAAGTCCAATCGTAAGAACTTTGAGTGGAGTGAACTGAGAAATAATTCTGTTTTGCGTTCATCTTTTGTAATAAAAGTACAAAATCGATTTGAAGCTTTACAAAACACGTCAATCTTACCTACAGCAAACAGTATTTACTCAAATTTTGATATTGCTTGCTTGCAAGGAAATAGCAGCTGAAACAATTCTCCTGAAACCGAAAACAAAAAGAAGAATACCGTGGGAAAATCTGAATATAAGAAACAAACGCAAAATATTACACGAAGCAGCACAGCAAAAAGATAACAATCCTACAATAGAAAATATAAGAAAAACTTATAATGCACAAAAAGAACTCTCATACGCATATGAAACCGAACAGTCTGAATATATCCAAGGCAAAATCTGTCAAGTTCAAGATGCCGCAAATAATAAAAAGTAAGCACTAGGATGTCAAATTGTAAATGAGATAAGTGGGAAGAAAAACTCAAACAAATCTAAACTAAAGTCTAGTAATAATGAGGAACGAGTTAAACTATAGAAGACACATTTTGAGGACCTACTAGGTAAACCTCCCAAACCTACAAATAATAGTAACGATCATTGTAAAGCCATACTTCATAAATTATGCATCAAAATAGGGCCTTTCACAACGAATGCAATTGATATAGCCATTACAAATATCAAAAACGGTAAAGCCACTGGCCTGGATGAAATACCATCAGAAGTTTGGAAGATAAAGGAATTCCAAGACATATTATTAAAATCTTGCAATAGCGTGTATAGCCTAGATCCCATAGATAGATGGACAGAAGGCTGCATTCTACCTTTTCCTAAAAAAGGAAATCTTACCATAACATATAACTATATAGGAATAACTCTCACGCCTATTGCTGCAAAAATCTACAACCTGATGATACTAAACCGGATAAGACCATAAGTTGATCCTATTCTGAGAAAAAATCAAAATGGGTTTAGAACTAATCGATCAACCTCAGGACAAATATTAGCTATCAGACGGATAATAGAAGGAGTTAAGGCAAAACATATTCTATAAAAATACACGTTCAATGGTTAGATCACCTGATGGAGATACCCCTTTCTTCAAGATAACAACAGGTGTGCTATAAGGATACACAATTGCACCTTTTTTATTTATCATTTTATCTTTTGACTCCACTGATAATGACGTTAGCATCCGAATAGGCAAAGCATGGGCTGTACTGAATAACCTTAATAAAATATGGATATCAAATTTGTCAATAAGACTCAAAAGAAACTTTTTCAGAGCCACAGTTGAATCTGTATTGGTATATGGAGCTATAACCTGGACCCTGACAATAGCCTTGGAGAAAAAAATAAATGGATCTTACACCAGAATGTTACGGGCAGCGCTAAATATTTCATGGAGAGACCATATGTTCAATAAAGACCTATATGGTAAAATACCAAAGATTACAGACACAATACACGAACAAAGACTACGCTTCTCAGGCCATTGCTGGAGAAGTAAAAACGAGGTTGTTAGCGATGTGCTGCTATGGCTACCCATACATGGACGAAGATCTCGAGGACGCCACGCCAAAACCTTCGTAGATCAGCTAATGGAAGACACAAGCTGCAACTACGAAGAGCTACCAAACGCAATGATGAATCGAGAGGAATGGAGAGTACGTGTCAATCAATGCCGAGCAAGCTCGACCTGGTAAGGTAAGGTATTACATTTATATTTCCTATCATAATATACAATTTCCTATCGGAACAATTTATCATTATTATGACACCTATACCCTCTACCTCTACACTTCTTCAGATTACACCTTCGTTACACCACTATACATTACATGGCTGCCAGAAATATATGATATTTGTCATTTTTAAATAATTTAAAACGTACTTTATATCCATTTGATAAAACAAATGTATATTATTTGTCATATGGTAACGTAAGTTGTATCTATTAATAACCATTATATAATAATGATCGACTGGTTGTTTTATAATGTATATTAGTACAAATATAAAAAGTAAATATGTAGTATATATATAATATAATACAAAATATCTAACCATATAATATTATTTGTAATATATTGTTGTGATTATATGTATAACAAAAATATAATGGAGTAAAATAATTATTATAAATTAGGGTTATACCTATAATATTAATTAAAATAATAAATATACTCAATATTAGATATACTCACGATATACATTATAATATATTAGTGAATATATTATATACAAATATTATAAAAACATAATATATTATATTATCATTATGATCTCTTTTTAGAATTGATAAATGAAAACATAAATATGTCTAAATTTGTTAATGAATCAACTACAATTATACAAGGTTTATATTCAAATTTCAATATTATATTATATTAATATATTATATATTAAAGAATTTAATAGTCAGTTAATAAATATTATTAAATATTGTTATTACTAATTTAATAAATATGATCATAATACTTTCATTTTAATATGTTATCGTATGCATAAATACTGCGTCAAAGTAAATTGTACGAATTTATCAATATCTCTTATAATTTAAATATTTAAATAATTATTTTTAAATTAATAATTTTGGGATCCGCATATGACCGTAAACAATTATATTATACTATTATTATAATAATTATTAGTGTTTAGAATCGAACTTTAACTTCGAACCCGAACTGATACAATTACGATTTGAACCACAGACTTTGAGGGGGGCCCCCTCAAAGTCTGTGATTTGAACTAATGCCATTTATATTTAAACATAGTATTATATTATAAATATTTATATATACAATCATATTATAGCATCTATAGTTTCACCTATAATCTTTGTTAAATATTGTCAAAATCTATTTAAAATCTTTTACAATTGTTTGTATTGTTAAATTATTTAATTACAATTTTAGATACTTGAATTTATAACTATATTTAATTATGGTATGCATGAATGAACGAATTCAGTTTATAGACAATGTCTAAGGAGAATCAGTGAAAGTGATCAGCTTTTTTTAATTCGATATCTCCTAACAGTAGTGTAATGTCATATTTCATCATCTTCATTCGGATAAAATACAATAATATTACATACAAATTGATATTAAAATAAACAATAAACACAAATATAAAATAAAGAATAAAAAAAACTAAAATAAATATTTGATTCCCAAGTTAGCATCAAAACAAAGTATAAAATAATTGATAAATTGTTCATAATTGTAATATAATATTTATAAAAGAGTCTACATATTTGTATCATATAGATTATGTTAAATTTAATAATATAGATATATATTTGTAGGTTACTATTGGTTATTAATAATGTTTTTAATTGTTTTAATTCTAATACTGTTTTTTTTTATTAATTAAATACTTTTAAATACTGTTTAGTTTTTTTGTTATTAGTTATTTAAAGTTAAATATATAAAACGTAAAATTAGTAAAATAAATATTAAATAGTTTTGATAAATAGTAATTTTTTTAAAATTGTTAAACATTTAATACTGTTTTGTTTTATTTTTTATATAATGTAAAATATATAAAATGTAAAATATATAAAAATGTAAAATATGTAACAATGTAACATTTATATGGAGAAATATCTATTTAATACTGATTTTTTAATAAAGTTTTATAATACAAAATATTTGTTTATTTTACAATATAATATTAGAGAGAATAATATATCAGTGTTATATTTTATATTGGTAAATAAAAAACAATTTCATAACTTTTTTCAATTGATTTATATTTGTTATTTTATTTTTTTAAATAATATTACCAAATATTATATCATTATAATACTTTATACCTTTAAAGAATATTGTATTTTGGTATTTTGTAGTTTTCATTAATGGTAAAATGAATCTATCATTACGTTTATTTAATGTAAAATATTCATTAAAATCAATTTTGTAATTTTTATTTAGAAATTTATAAATTAATATAATATTTATAAACATTACCAAATCATTTAATTTTAGAATATTATTACTAATAAATAATTCAGATGTATTTGATAATCTGATTAAAGGTAATATATTTAAATTTAAGATTTTTTTGATAATAATTCTGATAATTTTTTTTTGCAATAAGATAATAATATTTATATTTGATTTATAGGTATTTCCCCATATTTCTATGCCATAAGAAATATTAGATAAAAAAAAGAGTTATATAATAAAATCATATTTTCAGTACTTAAAAACGAAACTTTGTTCATAAAATATATTATATTTGATAATTGTTGTGCTAGATAATCTATATGTTATTTAAAAGTTAAATGTTGATCTAACATTAATCCTTGAAATGTGTAGCTACTTACAATTTAAATTTTAGATTTTCCATTATATATATCTTTATATATAATTAATCATTAATCATATCATTATATAATAATAAAAGGTATATTAGATAATAGACCTACATTGAATAAATAATATGGGTCAATTGACCTATATATATATATATATATATATATATATATATATATATATATATATATTTATAAGTTCAACTTAAATTATCAACTTGAGTTCAAATTGAGTTATAAATGTATGTTCAACTTAAGTTATTCATGTAAGTATCACCTAAGTTATAGGTATATTCTATTTTTAATATAGAAAGAATACAATATTATACCTTTTAATTATTTTAATATATTGATTTAATTTGTATGTATGCAAATTAATTATTATTTTAATTTTATATTAAGTTAATATAGTGATTTTAATAAATAAAATATTATTTTTAAATCTCAAAATTATTTAAGTAATCCTATATATTTTTCTAAATTATCATAATCTATATAAGTGACGCATTGAAATGCAATTGTAATCATAATTATATTGATAATACAATTGGAATCATTTTGAACTAATTGCTCAATATTATATATATAGTAATCTAATATTTATTACATATTTTATACAATATTAAAATATTATTATTATTGAATTTAAGTTTCAAATCTAACTTAAATGAAATTATATAATATATAATAATATAAGGTTAATACTTTGCTACGATACTACTTACTATAGCATATATTCTAATATACTAAATAATTAAATAAAATCTATTTAATATGAATGAATGAATGAATATTTTTATTCACTGAATATTGAATCAATATACAATTTTCAGAAGCTATACGTAGCTTATATTAAGAATATCCTTATAACAACAATATCAAATATAATAATAATAATGGTGTAATACAAGATATTTATATCGAATATACACGTTAATCATAATAATAATAATAATATAATTTAATATAACATATATAAATGTAAGCGTATCATCTGAACTATAATATTTAAATAAAAGTAGGTCAGTTGAATCATATAATTTATAATAAATGGGTCAATTGACCAATATTGTAAAAATAATATAGGTCATTGAGACCCATATTTGTTAGATAATATAGATCACTTGACGTGTATTGAGAAAAATGTGGGTCAAAACTCGCACTACCTCTTTGACCCATATTGTTCTATAATATGGGTTCATTGACCAAGTTATTTTTCTCAGTGTACGAAATAAATTAAAAATAACTATTAGCTATAGTTAGTGACGTAAATGATTACATTAATAAATTTATAAATAACTCAGAAGTGATTCATGGAACTGATTATTAATAAGAGAACACATTATGAAATAACATATAGAGATAAGGAATTTTAAGGAGTTAAGTGCTAAATTATCACGGATGGATGGATGTGTATAAGTGTATTTATGTAATGTGTCATAAAGTATACTTGTTATGTTATTTTAGATCGATTTGGTATTAAATATTGTATGGGAAGTAGGGATGTTCACGGGTCGGATCGGTTTTGGGTCGTTATCGGATTTTATGAAATATAATGGTTTCGGGTTTTAAATCTGTTTTTCGGGTCGGTTTCAGAATTGTATTGAATATACTGAAACCGGTTTCGGGTTTTGAATATATATTATATAATATAAATAATATGATATAATTTATATTTAATATAATATTATCCCAATCCCTGTCACATCGTATCTCGCAATGACAACACGTTATAAATTCTCATTCGCCATTAATAACGTAAATAAATACAGATTGGATTATTTTAATGAATATTTATTTATATTTATATAATTAGATTCTGTATAACTATAGTTTATAACTAACGTATACGTCGATATAAACCAATTGTATTTGATAAATTTTAGAATATATCATATAGTATATATTATATACATATATAATATATAATTTATACCATTATATTATATTGTATGTTGTTTATAATACGTAAATAATAAGTAAATCATTCATTAATAACTAATATTATTAGTATCTAAACAGTTGGCTCTGGTTTCGAAACTGTTTCGAAACATCACAATTGTGACACGTGAATATCCCTAATGGGTATTAAATAACATATTAGTTTGTAAACATATTTTTCCAAACTATAAATAAATTAAAATGTATCGACTTAAATATTTAATAATCACATTTAATCACAATCCTAATTTAAAAATAAATATCAATAATAAAATGTTATAATATGTTTTATTAATTTTATAAAATATACTAATATATTGTATGCAATAATAATTAATAATTAATAAACTAATATAATTATATTCCCTTAACTTATTAACAATAATAATATATTTAAATAATGATAATTATTTATAATACATGTCATATTATAGTTATATTGTGTATTACATAAAATACTAATTTATTATCAGATGTTACTTCATCTATATATATGAAGAGTGTCAATAGCATTACAACTAATTCATCACATACAGGTAATAATTATAAAAAATAATAATAAATATATATACATATATAAATATATATATATATATATATATATATAAATAAATATACATATCATTATTAAAATTATATACTACTTAATAATAATAACTAATTATAATACATATTTTATTATAGTTATACTATACATTCATAACATAATAATATGAGATTTTAGTCCATCTATATATATATAGTCTATATATATAAAAATTAATTATATATATATATATATATATAATTACAACATTTTACATTATTTGTCTAAATAATATAAACTTACATTAATATTAACTACTACTTAACTATATTATCTCACTTTAAATTACCTGTTAGAGAATAACATATTAAATAAACTACTAAATGATATGAATTAAATAAATCCAATTTGTATAGTATATATTTAAATTTATAATGTAATGCTTATAATAAATATGTTATGCCTATTAATTTGATAAAATATACTATAGTATAGAGTATACTCTTTGTTATGTAAATATAATGTTTAATATTAAACAAACATACTAATGTTCCTATACCATATTGAACAATAATAATATATTCAAATAATAATAATAATAATGTATAATAAATATTATAGTATAGTTATATTATCATAACATAATACTTTATCATTAGATTTTACACTATCTATATATATATATATATATATATATATAAATACGAAGAATAATATTAGTAATACAACTGATAGTGACTCATTAAATAAGTATAAATACTATGTAAAAATATAATATATAATATATATGATATATATATTATATATATATATATATATATATATATATATATATATTTATATATATATATATAATACTAATATATAAACAAATTAATAAACACATTTATAAATAAACTTGTTTATTAATTTTTTTTTTAACTATTAATATTATAAATACACACACACACACATATATATAACTCAGAAGAAGAAGATGTAGCGAACTACTGGGTAGAAAAAAGCAAGGCTTATATAGTTCTACCCTGTTAATTATTCGAGAATGGAAAATAATTATACAAATATATATGATAAAAAATAATAGGCAATTTGATAAATTTTTACAAAACTAAAAAAAAAATAACTAAAAGGATGCAATCTATTTGATAAAATTATATAAATAAAATTATGAGTTATTCAATAAAACAACGATATTGTCATATCAATATATTATTTCTATAAAATATATATGAATATACATATACATATATATACACATATACACACATACGTACATTAATACACGCATATACAAATGCACACACACAAATACATATACATAAATATAGGTTCACCCATACAAACATACCTACATAAACAAAAATATACATATGTATATATATACAAATATAAATATAGAAAATGAAAGAAGTCTCTATTATCACTATATAATTTAAATGAAGATACTGATGAATACATATTAACAAAAAATAATTAAATGTAAAAATATAATAAATTACAGAAAAAATCTACAGAAAAAAATTGCAATTTGGATATTTATATTATATAATAAAAGCTCATATATATCAAATATGTACATTAAAAACAAAAATTACAAAATTAATAAAACATTAAAAAATTCCATTCCCGAGTAATTACTTCATCATGTTTGAATATAAATTAAATTAAATAAAATATAATAAATAAAATTAAGTATATAAAATTAATTAAAAATAGTTTAAAAAAATAAATAGTTGGAAAATATGTATAAAAGATATGTAAGATATATAAGATATGTAAGATATGTAAGATATAATATAAAATAAAGAATAAAATCAGTTAAAGCATTTAATACATCGAAATATAATTATATTTTAAACTTCGAGTAAACGTCTTTATATTATATAATAATTTAAATCTGTTTTCAAGAAGATTCCATAAAAATGGACCATTATGCAAAACATGTTATATTAAGACGGAAAGAAGGAATAACAAATTTAAAAATTGTTCTCTGACTATATATACATTGATTAATAAAGAACATATTTTTGATAATGATTGGTGTAAAATTATTAAAAATCCTAAACATAAATTTTAGAGTATTTAATTTTACAATATCAGTAAATTTCAAGATATTCAATATTTTATAATATTTATCTGTATTACATCTATTTGAAATATTGGAAATAGCTCTGATGGCTTTATTTTGTATAATAATTAATCTATTTAAATTATATATATATGTAGTAGACCATACAGTATTACAATAATTTAGATAAGGTAGAAAAAATGTATTATAAATGAGTTTTAATGATTTTATAGTAAGAGAATATTTTAATTTATGTATAATAGATACATATTTATATATATACATATATATATATATATATATATATATATATATATATATAATATAATATAATATACTAACTTTATTATCGTATATATGTAATACAAATAAAATTCGAGTATATAATATTATATTCAAATATATATTCTCATAAATATAAATGAGTGTCATGCAAATGAAATTATATATAACAGAAATAACATAAATTTAATATATTTATAATTATCATAAATATAATAATAATCATAATTATTATTATTTGAATAGTTACTATTTCATTTGTATATTAACAATACTAGATTAGTAAATTTATAATTCAATTAATATTAATATATTTAATATTTGTCTTACAATTATTTATTATCACGAGTTTGTGGTTTTAATAATGTCAATGTAACATACTTTATTCCGATTATAACACATTTTAATTATACTTTGTTCCGATTATTGTTGTAGTACATTTAGTGAATTAGTGATATATATATATATATTATTTTAAATGTCGTCAATGTTTTAATTTTTATATTATACCATTTGACTCGTTTTATGTTTTATCACATTTTATTAATTTGTTTTATTATTTTATACGCACTTTTTGTATTATAATTATTTTATTAGTTTAGATATTGAATTGCAAAATGATGAAATACGCCGAGGGATAATAATATTATTATTTGTATGTTTTTTTTAAATATATTATTCTACTATTAATATATTATTTATAATACACAAGTCTTATTATTATTGTTTTACTTTCCTAAATCTATTATATTCATATACTATGGAGATATCGATTTAATAAAGCTACTTATAGCTTCCATTGATCCTCCTTAGACACGTGTCTCTAAACTGAGTTCATTCATTCATTCATTTACTATATTTTCAATAAATGTTTATAAATAAATTATTATTTGTCAAATATTCTATATTTCAAAATTCGATTTATGTATTTTTTATTTGATTATTTATATATATTATGTTATACTGATATATGAAGTAATTTCAACCGAATATGATATTTCTGAAAGCATTCTAAATCAATCTAGTTAACCTAGTTATTATTAACTAATTAATGTCTACTTTATATTTATTTTTAGTTTAAAAAATATAATTTATTGAATGTATTATTACAAAATACAATAGGTATAGTATATATAACAGAGGCATGTCATTTATATACATATGTATATATATATATATATATATATATATATATATATATATATATATATTATATATATATATATATTTTTTATTTGGTGGAGAACTTTCACTCATTCATGAACTTAGATGTAGTTTTTACTTTTAATCAAATTTCTATAATATAATTATTCGAAACCGCTCTTTTTTATGGCATACATGATTTTAACTTGGATAATTATTATTATATGCAATTTATTAAGATCATTTCTAAATATTATATTAAGTAATCTTTTATTAGCCCGGGCGGGTATTTAACACGCGTCCTATTCCCATAATGTGTAAAGCTTTAGACAAGTCAGGTAAATAGGCAGTTATTTCATTTATTAACATAATTATATATATATACATTTAATGTGTTTTTGAATAATTAGTTATATGTTATAATTGGTATAAGTATTATACTATAACTAGAGTTGATACGCTCTAGTAGGACAAAAAACATAACTTTATAATATTGTAATGTCGTTAATATTTATTATAGAAATTATACTGATCATGTAGATCTACTCTATTAAACATACTATTTTATATTAATATAAACATTACTATTATACATATTAATTAATTATTGTAGATGTGTTAACTGATACGTGATGTTCTAGAGTGTATATATAATACTATACATATCGTATCGATTCACGAATAGTGATAAATAATCAATTATTAATTAATTTTATAATATATTTTAAATTTCAACTTAAAATACTTATAATTTATCATTATAATAATCTAATTTACCATATAGTATATGTTTTATTACTAAATTCATTAAAAATTCATAAACGATATATAAAAGTATTTTAATTGAATGTTTTCATTATTTAAAATTATTTTCCGGAATGATACTTTTAAATGTCTCTAAATAAAATTGTAAACTCATATTTGTTATTATATATATATATATATATATATATATATATATATATATATATATATATATATATTCTATATATAGATAATTCTAAGTCTAATTCTACTAAAAAAAATATAAACAATAAATATATCATAAAACTGAATTCTATTTATACTAAAATAGATATACTAAAGAATAAAACAAACATTTTAAATTCTGACTATAATATATTTCCTTACGTAAATTCTGTTACTAATAATATTTTTTATAAAGCACGAGGATTGGTAAAATCTAAAAAAATCCATAAAACTTGGATATATAAAAATTCAGTTTATATAAGTATCGATAAGGATAATTCAGATTCACAAATAGCCATAACCGATATTGTTTTACTTGATAAATATATATAAATTTTCCGTTTTTATTTTGTTCTTTTATTTTATTTTGTGTTGTTGACTTCGTAATTTTCCGTTTTTATTTTGTTCCGTTTATATTTTGTTCTTCTGTTTTTTTATTTCCTTATTATACATTTATTTTATATTTTTTATATTTACATTTTTATATTTTTACATAATGAATTATAAGTTATTATCTATTGATTCTTATAATTCAAATGTTACAAAAAGAGATGATATATCAATATTTCTTTTAAATATATTTATTTTATATTTTTTATATTTACATTTTTATATTTTTACATAATGAATTATAAGTTATTATCTATTGATTCTTATAATTCAAATGTTACAAAGAGAGATGATATATCAATATTTCTTTTAAATATATGTAGTGTTAATAAAAATATTAACCTTCTTACGGAATATCTTAGTTGTATACACAATAAATTCAATATAATACTTTTAACGGAAACTTGGTTAACACATCATGATAATCCTTCAATTTATTGTCCTACATATAATGTATTTCAGTTAAATCGTTTATGTAAGAAAAAGAAGCGAGGTGGTGGAGTATTAGCATTAAGTGATAAAAGTTTGGAGGCATCTATCGTAGAAGAGTTAACTGATCAAATACCTGATGATATTGATATGATGACTTTTAAACTTAAATAATATTTCTTATAATTATATACATATATGTTTATTATATAGACGACCACATTATAATAAACAATTGTTTTATGATTTTATTTATAAACATTTTTCTAATTTTAATTGTTCTGATTTAATTTTTTGTGGTGATTTTAATATAAATTTATTAGATAAGTTAGATTCTCATGCATTTTTTAATATTTTAAATCAATTAGGATTAATTAGTAGACTTTCTGAGACACTAACACGTATTACTAATAAAATATCCACTCAAATTAATAATTTTTTTATTAATACTTTATTTGTTCCAGAATCTGTATCCGGTACTCTTTCAGCAGATATATCAGACCATTTACCTTTATTTTTTAAATTTTCTTCTAATTATTCATCTAATCAGCCTATTAAAACTAATTATTTATTAAAAAGAAATGTGTCTACGCAAAATATTATTAATTTTACTAATGATCTAGCTGCATATGATTGGTCTACAATGAAAAGCAGCAGTGATGTTAATAAAGCGTTTAATGTTTTTCTAGAAACTTTCAGTAATCTATATGATAAAAATTGCCCATTTATTTCACATACGATTAATAATAATAAAAAAAAAATTAATAATAATAGTATTATATGGATTAATAATAAAATTAAAAATGCTATTAAAAAAAAAAAAAATTATATCGAGATTCTCTTACTTTGAAAAATACAGTAAGTATTAATAGATATAAGATATATAGAAACAAGGTAAATGCTATAATATGTAGACAAAAGAATGCAGCTTATAAACAATTTTTTTGTAACAATAATTGTTCAGATATGTGGGTTAAAATTAAGAAATTAACTGATCATAAAAAATATAATACCATTCCCGATAATATCTTTTATGGTAATAATATATTTAGTAATTGTGAAAGAAAAATTGCATTTAATAAGTTGTTTAGTTCAATAGCTACTGATATACAAGATAAGTACTTACCAATAGTTAATAGTGAAAATAGATCATCCCACGAGAGATATTTAAAAAATCCTCAAAAAAATACATTTTATTTTTCACCTATATCTGCTAATGATATTTTCACAGCTATTGGGGATTGTAAATCTAAATCTTCATTAGATTTTTGTAACATTGACATGAATATAATCAAAATTGTTTTTAATTTTATTTTAGATCCACTAACTTACATTTTTAACTTAATAATTTGTGACTCTACTATTCCAGATAATATGAAAATATCAGTATATAATAACCCCCCCTTTTTAAAAAAGGAAAACTAGATGATATTAATAACTATAGACCGATTTCCTTATTATCTCAATTTTCAAAGATTTTAGAGAAAATAATTTATAATAGATTTCTACATTTTATCGACAAACATAATTTATTATATGCTAAACAATATGGTTTTATTAGAAATTCTTCAACTTCGTACGCACTATATGATCACTATGATTTTATTGAATCTAACTTAGAAAGGAATAATAAAGTAGCCTCATTATTTCTAGATCTAAAAAAGGCATTCGATCTTGTAGATCATAAGATTCTATTAAACAAGTTAAAATATTATGGTTTTAGGGGACTTCTAATCGTTTAATTGATAGCTATCTGAAAGATCGAATGTTATCAACTAGAATAGATAATGAACTTTCTGAAAGAAATATCATTAATGTTGGGGTACCACAGGGATCCATTTTGGGACCCTTACTTTTTATTTTATATATAAATGATATCCATATGGCCTTACATAATTTAAATATTAATTTTATTCTTATACTTTTTACTGACGATACTTCGGTTAGCATTAGTGAACCAAGTAATAAGATTCTATGTAATAGTTTAAATTTAGTTATTTTAAATTTACATGAATGGTTCACTAATAATAGATTAATATTAAATATTGATAAAACAAAAGTATTACCTTACAAAGATGCTCATATTATTAAAGCTATATCTATTAATTCAACTAATATATGCTTAGTATCTAGTTATACTTTTCTTGGTGTTATTATAGATACTAATTTAAATTTTAAAGAACATATAAGGAAAATACAATTGAAATTATCACATGTTATTTATATATTAAGAAAGCTAAGCTATTTACCTATATATATATATATATATATATATATATATTTTAAAGCTACTTTATAATTCCTTGTTTTTGCCTCATGTCATGTATTGTTTAGAAATTTGGGGAAATAATTGTAATAATAACCTTCAATGCATTTCAACTCTACAAAAAAAGGTTATTCGAATTGTAAATAAAAACATCTTTAAAATTGTCAATAATATTTTTATTTTGACTAATACTAACAATTTATTTTTAAGTTCTAATATATTAAAATTTAAAGATTTAATAATTTATAAAAATATTTTATTCATGCATAATGTACATTTAAAGAAATGCCCAAGCAGAATTTCATTATTATTTCCTACATATAATAATATATACAAAAATACTTTTCATAATTTTAAATTATCTTATATAAAATCAAGCCGTCATCATAATTCATTATCATTTAAAGGCCCTAAATCATGGAATAATTTATGTTTAAATAATTTATTAAAAATTATATAAAAAACTTTAAAAAAATATTAAAAAAACATCTTTTATCAAAATATGAAAATTAATTAAACAATTGATTGTAATCAATAATTATCTAATTTTTTTCTTTTTTTTACGGGTACTTTTTTTTTACTATTTATTATATCTTTAGGTTTATTAATTTTAGTTTTTATGTTGTATTTTTGTTTGGTTAGTTATTTCATTTCATTTATAGTTTGGTATTCAGAATTCAACTCGTTTCTGTGATTTTTTATATAACTTTACATATTTATTTTTAAACTTGACTTATTGATACATATTTTTTTATTCTTTACATCATCTATTTTAAACTTGACTTATTGATACATATTTTTTATTCTTTACATAATTTATTTTAACTTGACTTATTGATACATATTTTTTATTCTTTACATTTTAATTATTTATATTTACATTTTTTACTCATGAGAATCTAACTTATCTAGAATATGATGATTGGGGAAGTCCTCGCAAAAACAAATTCATTTGTTTATTAACTTCTCCATTATTTCATGCTTTACAACATGAAATAATAAATCTGATTTATATATATATATATATATATATATATATATATATATATATATACATACATACATACATACATACATACATACATACATACATACATACATACATAATTAATTTAATAATGTACAATTTACTTAATAATGACTTATAGATATTTTAATTTACAGATAAAGAGGATAGGCCAACCATGATTAACCATTATTTAGAGATACTGATCATCATAACCATTATCATTATAGTTATTCTTGTGTTAGGAAAAGAATTATACTTATATTATTATACATTAATTGAAAACAAGATTATAGATCATACACAATTACCAACTTATGAAAGTTATTTATAATTATTGAATAAAAGTAATAACCTACTGGGATTATATATATATATATATATATAAACTAAAATATGTTATGTTAACATCCATATTTATATAGCCTATTAAAATTATCGATATACCGACATGTCATTAGATGAACGAGATAGAAATATACATATGTACATATTCAAATAAACTAAAACCATTTATAATAACATTAGATAATAAAATAGTAATACATAATTTCGAAAATAATATGAAAAAACTAATCAAATTAAATAATAAAGTAAATATATAATATATATATAATATATATATATACAAGTACACACATTTATGTACATGTATACACATAAATGTATATACTATCCGAAGTAGTTGAAACATTAATATTACGTATAATAGATATAGTTAATGTCAAAGACACGTAATATAGATGATAATAGTCATTATAATGATTGTTAGAAACATAATTATCAATGAAGTACTATGCTTTTGTGTTAATGCCAGAGAGACTATGAACCGTGATTCCATGGTTATGGTAATCTCGGGATATTTTGAGATTGATGAGTTATCTGTTGCTAAAGAAATTCTCACTAGTGATATATGTATTACAAAAATCGTAGATGATTCTGAATGCAGATATAGCGTTAAACGTAAATCCCCGAATTTATCTGAAAAAATCTCCAAAGATATCGTTGTATCTTTGATTTGATTGATAATGTAAATTCAGAATCGATTCCCTTATTTGTTGCATCCAATATTAGACGTATACCCCCTATTGGAGATCAAAATACTAATATGGCATCAATTCATTCTGCTATGATATTACTAAGAAAGAACATCAATTTAATTAATGAAGCAATAATTCCATTAATTGACAATACTAATAATATTATAGATACCACTAATTAAGATATTTCACCAAATATATGTGAACATATATCTGCTGATATTCCTATAGATAATCAAATGAAAAGTGGAAACAGCAAGAATAACCATCCTATCTCTTATGCATCAATTGTAAGAAATACCTCACTGGATGATGGGTTTACACTAATAACCTCAACCAAGAAATTGAAGAAAAGTCAAGTTAAAGAATCGCTGATTCCTAATAAAGAAACTGTGAACATACGGCGCAAAGGTATCATAATCGGAAAGAATTCTTCTGAGGCATTCGGGAAAACTCCTCCAAGACGATATCATTTATTCCTATCTAGGTTAAATAATGATGTTACCGCTGACGATATTACATCGTATATATGTAAAGAATTTGATATTACATCTAAAGAATGTTCAGTTGAGAAAATCATTACTTATCACCACTTTTTCTCTTCATTTAAGGTAAGTCTGATGATTAACAATGTACAAGATGTATATAACTGTGAAAGATGGCCTAGTGGTATTTTAATTAAACGTTTTTTTAATAAATCTAATCATGACAATAATGTTAATGTTAACAGTAATCTATAATAATGAATTAAATATATATAAGAATAAATTAAATTTATTGTCATTAAATTGCAATGGTTTCAAGAACAAGGCTAATATTATTTTAGATACTTATCCTAATATTGATTTATTTTGTTTTCAGGAATACTGGCTTTCCTCTGAGGAATGTTCTATGTTCAATACAAATAATGATAGTTATAGTGGTTATGGTAATGCTTCTTTTGATAACACAAAATTGAGAACCGGCAGACCTTTTGGTGGTGTTGGTTTTATGTGGAAAAAGGGAATAGATAGATATATAAGTATTATGCAATCTGAATATGATTGGCTTATATGTATTAAAGTATTCGATTTCTACATTATTAATATATATCTACCGTATGAGAGTCCTAATAATATTAGTTTATTTGAAGGTCATCTCGTTCAACTGTTATTATATTGTGAATTCTTAAATTCGTCTAATTATTGTATAGTAGGAGATTTTAATGCTAATATTTCTAATCCTTATTCATACTTTAGTAATACTTTATTTAAATATTGTGCGGATAACAATAATATTATGTCAGATAAATCATTACGGGATTCTGATAGTTATACTTGTGTTAGTTCGTCGTGGAAAACATGTTCATGGTTAGATCACTTATTATCGACTTTTGATATGCATTCATCTATTTTAGATATTAAAATTGATTACTCCTTTATATTATCAGATCATCATCCATTAGTTTTCATCATAAATTAGAATACTATTCCTAGCTCAATTAGCTATAATAATAGTATTATTCATAAAAAAATGCAATGGAATAGACTTGATAAGAAACAAATTTTGAAATATAATATTGATACTAAGTTTAACTTAGGAAAATTAATTAATGATATATATTCTTTTGATAGTAATATTAATTATTCGGATTACTTATATAATTCTTTATTGAGTATTCTTGTATATTGTTCTAACGATATATATTCAGTAGCTAATAAATGTAAATATGCACGTATGGAATGGAATAATAATGTACATGAGAAACATGTTATTGCCAGATCTTACTATTTAACTTGGAAATATAATAACAAACCCTTGGCTGGAATATGCTATGATAATATGGTTAATTCGAGAAAAAATTTCAAATACGAATTGCGACGTAGTAAATTGATATCTAATCAATCAGAATCTAATAAGATTGCCTTAAAATTAATTAAAAATCGTAATAATTTTTGGAAGGTGATTTCAAACAATCTGAAGAAAAAAAACTCTTCCGCACCAAATAACATTGAAAATGAATATGGTATAGTTAATATTACTAAATGCTGGTATAATTATTTTAATAATTTATTTAACAGTACTACTGATATACCTTATACTTATAATACTATTAATGTTAATGACATTGAATATACTAACTATGCTGAAATTTCATCTATAATTAAATCAATTAAAGGGGGTAAAGCTATAGGCCCTGATGGAATATCTATAGAACATATTTCTCACGCGAATAGTTTTGTAATTGAATTAATAATGCTACTAATTAATAATATGTTGCGGCATTCGTATTTCCCGAAGAAGCTAATGTTTTCTTATATTTTACCTATAGTTAAAAATAAAAATAAAAGGTCGAATGATTCCACTAATTATCGGCCTATATTTATATCTAATATTATCTGTAAGATAATTGAAAAGGTTATACATAATAGAATATCTTCATTATTAATTACTATGGATAATCAATTTGGATTTAAAAAAAATCTTGGTACTGAAATGTGTGTGTTTGCCCTTATATTTAACAGATTATAATAATAATAACACTAATATGTTCGTAGCATTTTTAGATGCTTCCAAAGCTTTTGATAAAATTAATCATAACATTTTATTTCAAAGATTAAAAGATAATAATATTCCTTTATACATAATTAATTTTTTAAATTACTGGTATAGAAACCAACGAATATATATTAAATGGTGTAATAATTCATCGGATAGCTTTCCTGTTACAAGGGGTGTTCGTCAAGGTGGCATTCTCTCACCATTGTTATTTAATTTATATACTAATTCCATGATTAAGAAATTAAATGAAATACATTCAGGTTATTGCTTAAATAGAAATATCATAAATAATCTATGTTATGAAGATGATATAGCATTATTTTCACCATCACTAGGGGGTTTGCAGTTGTTGATAAGTTGTTGTGAAGAGTTTGCTAGCCATAACCACATAACGTTTAATATTGATAAATCGGTTATTTTACCAATTTATTTTGATAAATCATATCATAAACCTGTGAAATTATATATAGATAATAAACTTCTAAAAGTTGTCAAATCATATAGATATATTGGACATTGGATTTCATAGGACTTATCTGATGATATTGATATATATAGTAATATTAAACAGTTATATAAACAAAGCTATGCAATATCATATAACTTTAATCATTGCTCTAAGGATATACAAATTATTGTATTTAAAACGTTTGTTTCTAATATATACCTTAGTAGCATATGGATACCAAATAGATATTGCATGGCTAAACTTAATATAGCTTATAATAATGCTTATCGTATTGTTATGAACTACAGACGTAGAAATAGTGCCTCTTTAATGTTTTTTAACGATTATGTTAATAATTTAACTGTTAAATTACGCAAGTCATATTATTCGCTATATAAACGAATACAATTATCGTGTAATTCACTAATTGTTCAATTATATGAATATAATATTGTATTCCCATCGCCACTGTTTACCATGTGGTATAACTCATTGTTTGTATAGTATTTTAAATTTCGTTTCTTAGATTAATTGTTTTTTTAGTTTATTCTTTTTAATTTTCGTTTATATTCTATGGACCTCTTTATTTCATGTCTGATTTAAATAAATAAATAAATAAATAAATAAATAATGAAATGTACCATAACATATTTTTAATAATGATGTTATGAATTAAATATATTTAAATTTATTAGTAATAGTTAAAGAACAATTTTTATTATTTTTAATCGATATAATATCATATTAAATAAGTAGGATTACATATATCTTCGATAATATACATTTTAATTATATATAATATCTACAACTAATTATTCATGGAATACTGGAATTTATTAGTGATCTAAAACGAGACAAGTTTTTCGAGCCGACCCGGGTTAGTGAACGGCTCGAATGAGTCGAGTCGGTCACGTGGCTCGATTGAGTTTATTATCTTTGACATTTTAAATATAAAAAAAAAATTTAAATTAAAAAAAAAATTAAATAAATTGTATTTAAATTTTAAAAATGTTTATCAATTGGATGCAAAAATTATTATTATAGAAGATGATAATTAAAAAATCTATTATATGTATAACTTGTTTATATACTAAGTAATGCAATTTCGTTTATAATAATATATTAGTTATAAAAATTACTTTTGAAATAAATATTTAAAATTAAATATTGAAATAAATATTTAAAATTAAAATGTAATGGATATTATAATATTGTAATTAAAAAAATATCTTATTTAATTTTAAAATACAATTGATTACAATTGATATTATTATAAATAAAAATCTATTCGCACATATGTTCAACAGTGTAATCAGATAAACTAGTTTGAAAATCATGTATGATACGACAGTCTAATTTTACAATAAATGTTAACAATTTTAACAAATAAGACAAATCGAATCGAGTATGAAAATCTAGTTTGCAATAAAGTAAGAAAATATAATCATATAAGCAAATTCGAACATCTAGTACAATAAATGTAATAAAATATAAAAAGCTAGAGTTAAACTCATGTTCGACAATCAAATCAGATAAACTAGTTTGAAGATCAAGTATGATAACACAATCTAATTTTACAATCAATGTCGACAATTGAGTACTAAAAATGGAATCGAGTATGTAAATCTTGTTTAAAATCAAGTATGAAAATCTAGTTCGCTGTAAATTTAAAAAATATAATCCTATAAATAAGTTCGACAATCTAATACGATGAATCGTATTTGAATATTTGGCTTATATAGGTATGTTATACCTATGTTATGAAAATTAATTTGTTGATATTTTTCGGAGCGACAATTTAGGATGTTTCAGATGTTTCAGATGTTTCGAAACATACATTTTTGATGTTTTAGTTGTTTCGAAGCAGGAAATGTTGGCTCATTTAGATCACTAGAATTCATCGTAATTATTATAGTTTATATATAACTAACTGTAATTGAAATATGTATGTATTTAGGAAATGATATTCAATAACTATCATATTAAATTATATTATTAATAGCACATTAATAGCACATATTGAAATATAATAAATGTAACAAAGTGAGTTCGTTATATAACTTTATTGCAGCAAAGACCTTTATAACAATATAAATAACATAATAATAACAATAACAATAACGAAAATGACAATATAGTATAGACAATATGTACAAACCCGATGAGACGCAGAATCAAAAGTGAATCTATCTCACCGAACGGTGTTCCTTTTATAGGAAAATAATTACGTTACATATACATAACAAATATAAAATACAAAACGAATAACAATTTATACTAATAATAAAACATTTAATTACAAAATAGAAATCTACACATAGCTCTGCAATCAACCGAGTGTGAAGCCTAAATGTATGCATGCAGATATGTCGATATTCCGTAATGTCCGAATTGAATTCAATTCAATTAGACATACATGTACGACTAGAAGTACAATACTAGATAATAATACGATGAGACTATGTCCTTGATATATCGCTTCTAAACGATAGAGTACACTAACCAATATCGTTGACCCGGAATCTCCGACTACCACCAACACCGTCAGAAATTACAACATATATACTCACGTATCACCCTTATATCTATCCCACGTATTTGCATCCACTAAATCGTGACTCATTCATAACTAGGAGTGTCTAAACTGTTAAGCGATGGTCACTGAGTATCAACGTACAAATACCGGTTTATCGGGATTATGTATAGGATTTGACAGAGACAAATTCCACAGGGAGATAATATCCAAACATAATCCTTATTTGGGTTGTTTTGGGATTTTGATACCATATTCGGAAGCATATGTTGTCAATATCATTTTTAACGTTGTGTCGAAGTATACTTTATTATATTAGACGTTACTATATTCGTCAGTTTTTCTTTTGGTTTCGTGAAGCTCAATTTTTTAGCGCCATTCAATGTCCATGGAATAATCTTGTGTGGCAATTATCTTAGGGCTATGCTTAACTTTGCTATAATCGGGGTGAACCGTCCAAACTGATTTACTATTCGTAAGAAACTCCGCACGCCATTCACGTATGTAGGGGTAAGCTACTATATTATTTCTTTTATCGTTTAGCCTGATGTTATGCTATCGATAATATACGTATTAAATAAACCTACCCATGTTATTCCATATTTATATCACATATAATACGTATATATTTTTATTATATTATCACGATCGTGTGATCATAAAATCTATAAACATATAATAAATAAACGTACACAGATACCATTAATAATTTAATTATAAACATTATGGAATATGTAAATTATTTACATTAAACAAATTTATTATTTATCCATGATAAAATATAAAATTATATATCTATATATGCATAATTATAATGATCATTATTATTAGCGTAATATTACAAGAAATGTGTAAGAAAAAAGATAATTTATGATATAAAAAATGATAATGTATTCATTATTTTTATTAAAAATATGATAAATATTATAATTAAAAAAAAAGTTAACGAAATATTAAAAATCATTCTTAATTAACTGGATTAATAATAGTGTTATTTAAATTATTTCAACGTTCAAAATTTGTTTAAAAAAATGTCAGATTATATCGTTAACGACATCCCAAAAAAAAGTGTTTACACAATTTTTATTTTATTATTAAATATTATATTATATATTATATTAATAGAGTATAATCATTAAGTTTAATTGGTATTTAGCCTTATTAAAATAATTTATATATAATGTAATTGACACGTAAATTCAATATATGCAATATCAGATTTTTCCAATATTTTAATATTAATAGGAATTTGTAAAAGCTCTGGCGCAAGTCATATGTTAAATGTTAAACCTTAGTATAAAATTCGAATAACTCTTGCATAGACTATTAAAAAAGTTAATTTAAATTATATATGTACTACAACAATTAATAATCTTTATATATGTAGCCGACATTCCTTCAAGGTTCTGAATATTATGTATATATTATTATACTTACTATATTAGTTTATAGGGAATGAAAGGCAGATATACCCTAATTTTTATATACATGTATTTCATATTTTTATTTTTCTTTTAAATATGAGTATCACAAAGTTACATTTCGCAAATATAGCACGGAGAACTTTAAATAAGACCTGTAAAACTTATCACATACTATTAGAAATAATCCGATAAAAATAAATCATATTTAGTAGAAATATTTATATATATATATATATATATATTATTTAAATGATAATATGATTTTAAATAAGGTAATATATTGATAATCATTCCTAGTATATGATATGTACATGTTAATCGGAACATGATGGATTCATCGTTCCGAGACAATGACCATGATCAGCGAAGTCATCTATAGAGTACTAACTACTATAATAGCGTAATTAAATACGAAATTATATTCTATACATATTACTATTATATTATTTAATGAACCCGATAATCTGCTGATTTTTATAATACAAATATTTATAAAAAATATCACATAAAATGTATATTGACTGACATGACACTCATCATGCAACATATATATATATATATATATATATATATATATGGTAAATTATAAAATAAATATTAATAATTAATTTTAATAATAATAATAATTATGATTAATTATGAATTAAAAAAATATATGGGTTTTTTACAATTTATTAAGTTATTAGTTGCATACTATAATAGTGTGTTGGTAATATTTTCTTCTTTTTGAATTCTATTTGTATTAATATATGTATCCTTTTCTATATCTTTAATCGCTCGAGATAATAAATGTACAAATATTAAAATAAAAAAGCTGGGTATTGATACATATAATAGAACTATCAAAATTGTATTTTTCGTTGGAATATCTGTGGAGTATATATATATATTAATAATACTAGACTAATAATAATAATACAAGACTAATGATACTATGGAATATGATATATTTTACATAATACATTTCAGATTGAAAATGATGTATATTATGTAAATATATATATATATAAAATGATGTATATTATGTAAATATATATATATATATATATATATATATATATATATATATATATATATATGGAATATATATATGGCAAAATGATTTATAATATTAATTTGTAACAACAATTAAGTACTGCTATTTTTGTATTATTTTTGAATTATTACTTATTTTAACTAAGGAATAATCATATAGAAGACACATTTAAAGACTAATTTGTTATAATACACAGACCGCGCTGAATAAACTAGAATAGTAATATATCAAGTAGACGAATCTCTATAATAAGACATTACAATAATCGAATACCTTTAACTACGGATTAGTTATAACTAATCCGTAAGATTAACTATAGTTAATCTTACTACAGGTAGAATATATAAGGACTTGTTCGAAAGCGAATATCTCAAATATGCGTGTCGTACAAATTGTATTATCATAATATATACTGTGATAATACAATTACCATATATACGGTCCGCGCTATATATATATATATATATATATATATATACGCATCCGTTTGAGTGTGGGCGGTGATTCGATACGGCAGGAATGTACGACACACCTCGTGATACCAGGCACTATAGTGTAGCCTATAGGCATACATGCGCTGATATCATGACGATACAATATACAACATTTATCCATTACGTGGTTCAGTATATATGGAATGGTCCATTATGTTCAGTATATATCATGTGGAATGGTCCATTACATACAATATAAATAGGGGTTTCATATTAAATGATATCACGTTGTACATTTAAAAGAATATCAGATCACATCTAATATTTTAAGACCAATTGTATTAATCATAATAAGGATCCAACCCGTATACTACTCTCCGGTTGTCTGACACCTTAGAAAATGAAACCTAACAATCATGTATATGTATCATATATTTTATTAATTTATATTATATATATAATATATATTATTTTATAAACATTATATTAACCTGGATTACTAGTTGTAATTTGTAGTGTATCTGTTGAATATATAAAATATAATATATGACACATTTGTAAACTGATAAACATCAATAGTTATATGTATAATATATATATATATGTAGTAGAGTATATATATATATACATGTTATAAAGTGTATATATGATATAGTACCTCGAACGTGCGTACGCAACACACGAATTTAATATCTCGTATCTATAAACGTACTTCTTATTATACTTCTTTAATATTACGTTGACTGATAATGAGTGTTTCTAAGATATAAAAAGTAGAGAGTGGAAACTTGCTCTAATTAGGCTAATGTGACTATAATATTTATATTGTGTATTCGTATACCTACGTTAATATTTGTACAGGTCTTTTGTACGATATTTCCAATAAAACCTCTTGAAAGTAAACTCGTTTGAACCTCTTTATTGGACTCACCACGAATATATATATATATATATATGACAAATCTACTAGTGCAGTCCTGATCAATAATACTAAAGGTAAACTTTTAAAAACAACAGTTTGAGTGCGACAATATTGTCTACTGTTACCGATAATTTGTAATGTCTTTCTTGTCGAAATAACTACAACTATAACTATAACTTTAACACCTAAATACAGTACAACTATTCTACATTAGCGGAATGTCATTATGGAATTTAAAGTATGCAGACGACATTTATATGTTTATAGGTACAAACGACCGGCTTCAACAACTGACAAATCTACTGGTTAATAATGCTCCTAGATACGGTATGAAGATTAGTGCAGAAAAAATAAGCTAATTGTAAATTGTAAAATGAAACTTCAATACATGGAAACATCACTCTTTATTGGGAAAATTAGACGAAGTGAATAAGTTATAATACCTAATAACTCTCTCAAAATATGGATCTTGTGAAACAGGAATTAAGATAAGATTACCACTTGCAACATCGGCTATGATACGCATATACACCATATGGAATATCAAACATATCAACTTTAAGTTAAAGTATAAGTACCGCTCACTTGTATTATCAATACAATTATATGGTTGCGAGACATGGACAATCAATTCAATTATGTATAAGAAAATCCAAGCATTAGAAAACAAGTCCTATGGGAAAATGTTTGGGATAAATTATCAGGATATCCTGAATATTATAATTATCAGGATACCCATGAATAATTAACCTGGCTAATTACTTACTGGTCCACGCGACTATATATATATACTTTATTTTAATTCTGTAACTCGGAAATCGTAGAGAAAATTAACACAATTGACTTTGAAATACATGTTTCCATCCATCTTGATCATGTAAACATTTACCAAATCCGTAATATCCATCTTAGTCAAATCTAAATGTTATCTAGCCATTGCTGGTGTCCTCGTTTACGCACTTCTCCAACCATACGTTGTATTATAGATTCTAAGGAGTTATCATATCTGTATATGTGTCCATACAATTTTAGCTTACGATGTTTAATTGTTTCTTGGTGAAGTTAATCGTTGCCGATTAAGGAAATAATCTTATGCTTTTCATATTCATTAGTATTTCTATATAGAATGATTCTTGTAACAATATCTTCGATAACCGGTAACGGGTAATGTTCTCTGTGTATGGCTTTGTTTAAATCCTTTGGATCCAAACAGATCCTAATGTCCCCAGATTTCTTTACTTTCAACACCATAGATGAACTCCATTCTGTAGGTTATGTTACTTTCGTGATTATTCCTTGCTCATCTAGTTCCTGAAGTTTGTCCTTCACTTTTTCCCTTAGTGGAACGGATACTGTGCGCTGTGCAAGTTTAACAGGTTTAATATCCTTATTGATTTTCATGTGGTATGTTCCTTTTAATAAGCCAACTTTGTCATCAAATACTTCAGGAAACATACGACTTATTTTCTTCATGTCAAGTTCCTCTTCGATTTGGTTGACTTTGTAGAGTTCATCATTGTTAAGTATCTTGATACATTGTAATTCAATGCTTGCTGCTCTTCCTAAAATAGAGTGGAATTGATCTCCATCAACTATAACTAGTCGTATTTGGCAGTTCTTAGTTCTTCTGTGAACTCGGATTATCACTTCTCCTTTTATGTTCCAGACTGTGCCTCCAAATGTCGTGATATTTTTTGTTTTAGATTCTTTTATGTTCTCATTCTTGTAATCTTTTCTCGTTTTCTGATACACCGATAACGGTATTATATTTACAGATGCACCATTATCTATTTGGAATTTCACACTCGACCCCCATTCTGTTTTTAATGTTACATTCTCGCATTTTGGTAATTTTTCTACTATATACATATATGTACATCGTTTATATTAGCCCGTAGACTAAATATGTTTCGTACAGTTCCATTTCCTTCAGATTTACACATTGATGAGAAATGGTTGTTCTTCGAACACTTTCCACATGTCTTTCCATATGCCGGGCATAACTCTTTTTTGAAGGGATGGGATTTCCCACAGTATCTACATTTTCCTTCTTTTATAGGTTTTGTATTTTTGTAAGGTTTCTTGTTTCTTATAACATTTATTGTGTCTTTATTTCCTAAAGTGTTACTCTGTTCATTACACTGTTCTTCAGATCGGCATATTCTTATCAGATCTTCGCAAGTCAATTTTTCTCTTGTTATCAACTCTTTTCTTAGTTGGTCATTTTTCATTCCGTTTATAATTCTATCTCTAATGATTTCGTTAACTGTGATGTTCTCGAAATCACATCTTCTGCTCATTGCTTTGATTTCATTTACATATTTTTCGAATGATTCTGATTCTTGTTGGTCTCTTCTATGAAATATGCATCTTTCGTATATTTTGTTTACTCTCGGCTCCACGTATTTATCAAATTTTTCCAGTACATCTTCTATGTTCTTCGCCTGGTCATTCTTGTCATTCTTTATGAATGTAAAATCTTCGTAGATTTTTTGTGCGGATTCTCCCAATATAGTGAGTAGTGTTGAAACTATTGTTTGACCTTTCTTTTGGTCTAGCTCAGTTGCAATATAGTAGTGATTCCACTTCTTTTTCCATATTGGCCAACGTGTCTCTATGTATGCTCCTTCCATGTCCAATTCTTCAGGTATTGGGAAGTGAGACATTGTGTTTGATTTATTAATAGTAACTGTCGTATTTAAATTTCTTATATAAATAAAATAAATTCTTGTCTTTTCTTCTCATTAGATAATATCATTATAATATGAATTATATACTTATTCTAGGATATGATAGTTGTTTACGTTATTAGTAAGTGACTCCCAGAGTTCACTTTATTTGTATATGAACTTTATGAGTTCATATAATATAGGGAAGCCGAGTACGTTATAATATGTATAAGTATATGTATCAAACTAAGTGCGTGTGAGAGTATACTACATTTACTATAGCCACTATATAACACACCCACCAACCAAATTATTGTGACCTCACAATAGTATTTTATAATTCTAGCCCGATACTCTCCTAAGGTTAATTATATTCTCAACCCTAGATTGCATTTCATATACAATCCTATATGCAGACTTTCAGTCTACCCTACAATCTACTTTCCATATTGTATCACCACAACAATTTCTAACTTACACATATCCAGAACTCTCTTCCTTATTCTTACCAGATCCCCTATCTCTAACCTATATTCACTACTTTCCCTCAGTGTAGTACTTCTCTTGTCAATCATTTCTTGTACGCGTTTATTAATCTCTCGATTTTAGTTTCGCTTACTCAACTCATATGACTTCCTTGCTGTTCTATACCGTATACTGTGTCTATTTGCACGTTTTTTTCACACCCAATATTAAATAAAATGGCGAATAACCAGTCGAAGCATGTGGCGTACTATTATAGGCATGAATAATATTGGACAGATGTATTGGTCATTTTTTCTTTTCAGATTCGCAAAGTATTCTTAATAAATGTAATATCGACCGATTCATCCTTTTATATTGGCCGTTTCCTTGGGGGTAATATAGGGTTTTTCTGATTGACTTTAAATAATTTACATATTTCCGTTACCACTTATGTCTGAAAATGTCGATCATTCTTCGTATGAATCCTCGTAGGCGTTCCAAAGTTATGAATCCACTCATTCAATATAATTTTCGCCACTGTTACTGTAGTTTGGTTCTTTGTTGGAACACCCTTCACATATTTCGTAAACTCATCAGTTATGAATAACACGCTCTATCTACCATCAGTGGCTTTATCCAATGTGATAAAGTCTAGAAAAACCAGGTCCAACGGTCTCGACCTTCGCAGACTACCTAGATTGACCAAAGGTTTCCATGAGTAGGAAAACTAGAGTTCTTCGAAATACTACACACTACACATTCATTTACATACTTTTTAACATCCGCATACTTGCCTATCCATGTATATTTCATATTCACCCTTGCTAACGTCCGATCTTTTCCCTTATGACCATTTATATTATGAAATCCTTCTTATTACAATACATCTTTAACTAAAGAGTTCGGTATCACCAGTATATTATCACCATCCTTACTATTTTTCACCAACTTCCCACCATACATATACTATATATCCATCGGTTTCCTCTCCTTCAATTACTGTTACCTTTCTGTAACAGAATTAAATTAACATCATCAAATTTAGGAATTAATCTAACCTCATTCACATCTAAATCATTTTCATACATTTCAATTACTTCATCTTCATTCATATCTCATTTACAATCTCATTATCACTTAAAACAATGCATTCATCGATCACACTAGTCTGTCTCGACAATACATCTGCTACCAGATTATTACTGCCTATTCTATAAGTAATAAATAAATCAAATGTGGATAGTCTAGACATCGACCTTTGCGCAAGTGCCGAAAGGTGATTCTTCTTGGTAATTAATGATACCGCACTTTTATCAGTAATAACTTCTACCGTCGTTCTTAAACTTATCTGAAATAGCCTAAATCAACGCTAAAAAATACATTTTCTTCGACAATAATTATCACAATTATGTTCATTCTTACTCAGTGCTCTACTTGCATACGCCACGTCTCTCTTCACAAATGCACAAGAGATATTAAGTGAAACCAAGTATATATGAATATAAATTAATATTAAACGATCATTTGTTTCTATAATGAATGAGTTATTGGATAACGAAATAAGTATCCTGCATATAACTGTAAAGTTTATGATGAAATAGTATGTGATAAGATCAGAATTGGTACAATTAATTAAATATTTACTTGAATTATGAAACCTACAGAAAAAAATGAATCAGATAATTCCCTACAGTATGGATACAAAAATCAACTAATTGATTCATATCAAGGGAGTCAATAAGATACCTGATACTTGAACGATGATATTGGTTCGAGTAAAAATTATTAATTAAGTCACAAAGGATAATGGTATGATGTTTAGTATATATTGGAATATTAAAAATAAGATCGTAAAATGTATTACAGAATAATCAGGTATTGGTGGTCTATAAATAATATAAGTGTAATGGTTGTCTTGGTGAATTAAAAATAAGCATATATACGATCACTATATGAAAAATTAGGATGGGTAAAAGTAGGAATATGTGAATTATGATTTCTAATAACTCCTACAACTTATCTACATACATAAATATAGGAGAGATAAATAGAGTGAAACCTATGCTATGTATGTATTATTTCCCAGTATTAATAGTTATTTTATCTAAGTAATAATTGTATAGAAGACACAATTAAAGACTATTTTGATACACAGACCGCACTATATAAACTAGAATAATAATATACCCAGTATCTGATACATTCAGTTATGGGGCAATATTCAAAAGCATTCAATCGTTTCTTAGATTCTTCGAGAATGGTCCATGTTTCACAGCCGTACAAAAGAATGGACGTAAGGTATTGTAGAGGTTGACTTTAATTTAAAAACTTATTTCTCTATTCCTCCAATATTACCATTATGGATGTGGCTTTAGCAATTCTTATTGCTATTTCATTTTTTCAATTAGTATTGTCTTTTTAAACCAAGATATTTAAACTATTTGACTTGTTCTTGTTTTTTTCCATACCTGCTTATTGTCAGATTTTTACTATTTAATTTATTCGGATCAGGATCATTAACAAAAATCTTACTTTGTTCATGACTTATTTCCATTCCATATCAAGAAGCATTTTTTGCTAGCGATTGCAGACTCGAGTCTGTAAGTTTTTGTAATTCATCATATGAACCTGCGATGAGTTATATGTCGTCTGCAAAACGAAGATTACGAATAGGTCTGCCTCCAATAGATATAGTAGAATCATGATCTTTCAGTATATATCTTTAAGCATTATCTTCGCCACAACTATATTAAATATCAGAGTAGATAGCAAGCAACCTTGCCGAACACCTACTGTAGTTGAAAATGGAAATCCTATTTGATTATTTACTAGTACTGAGCTTCATGAAGAGGCATACATACATGATATCATATCGATTAATTCCTTTCTTATTCCATAGGTTATCATTGTATGCCATAATCCCTCATACCATACTCGGTCAAAGGCTTTTTTGAAGTCTATGAAGTTATGATATAAAGGTCTCTGTTGGTCTATATGTTTTTCCATTAGAAATATATATTAAATATTTGTTCCACAGTGCTTCTGTTTTTCCTGAAGCCGGCTTGTTCATCTGCAAGAATTGTTTCCACCTATGGTTTTAATCTATTAAGTATAATTCTGAGTAGTATCTTGCTTGGGTGGCTTATCAGACTAAGTGTTATATAGTTAGAGAATATCTATAGATTTCCTTTCTTTTTTATTGGTATTACTAGCGATGTAGTTCATGATTTGGTCCATACTTTAGTTTAATATAAGTATACGTGTATTTACGTATATATATATATATATATATATATATATATTAAGTATGCGTTTATATTGGTGAACTTAAACGTTGGTTAATTATAATTATTATTAGGTCATATTTTAATAATTTAGGTAGTTTCATAGACATCATATACTTAATAGTATATGTTATACTTAAAATTATTATATATTAATATAATCTACATAATGATATGTATATATACATATATTTAACGTTATAATAAATGTAAATATATTTATATTAAAAGATATATATATATATATATATATTTATATATTTCCGTTTATTGTATGTAAATAAAATAATAAACTAATAAGTATCACTAACCCTGCATACGACATACATCCGAGACGTATGATTGTATATATGTATATACCTTATACTCAATTATATGTTCATTTTTATAATATAAGTTACAATTTTTCTTTTCAAGGGATATTCTAAGTCCATATTTTTTCGTGACTTTTAATGACCACTTTAGTGCACTATTACACTGGATATTGTTACATGTCAGGCATATAGTCAGTGATATAGATCTTATAACAACGGGTGCAGTAATATAGTGGAATGCTCGCTCGTCAAGCGTCGTTAGTAGATTGTGACTTATATCTAGATTTGTTAGTAATGGCAGACATGCTAGATCGAAAATGAATATTGCTATTCTATTATGTGAAAGATCTATAAATGATAATTTATTAGTGAATTTAAAAGTATAATTTCCTATTACAGTTATCAAGTTATATTTCATATGCAATATCTTCAATGCAGGTAGTTTAATTAATAGTTTATCTATAGAAATTATATTATTTTTATTCATAATAAATTTTATTAAATACCAATTTGAGATATTGTTATCATAAGTAAAATATGATTCTCCTTCGATACCAACAATTGATTTGTTATAACATTGATAATGCGTAAATGTTAGAGTTGTGTCAAGAAATATATTCGAACGTAAAGTATTATTTTCGTAAATATCAGCATCAGTACATACCTGTGTTATTATATTAATATTTAGAGGAATAAGTATATATATATATATATATATATATATATATATAAACTACCTGTATAGCTGACTAAGGCATCAGGCACACAAGCAGTAGGTCGCGGATGCGATTCTCGTCCGGACCATTACATTAGGTATTAAAATAATATATAAAAGTTATCTTATATAATTGTGTATACATAAATAGTCGGTTAATATGATTAACATAGAGCTGCTTCAAAAATACAGTATAGAACTATTGTTAAAAGTGAACACTTAATTTAAGTTCCTGGATGAGATGAAGGAATCATATTGTTGTGATTCATATTAAATATTGTCAAATACAAATTGTAAGTATTAGTATTATCAGTAAAATATGATTCTCCTTCGATACCATTAATAGATGTATCATTATATAAATAATGCGTATATATATATGAATTTACCAAATAACAATAAAAACAACAATATATATATATATATAGAAATTTATATATTATTGCACTAACTATTTGGTAAATATAAAATAGTCAACCAAATATTTGTATTCACAAATTTGATAATAGTATACAAATAATATATCTACCATATAATATATACATATATATGTATATAGTGTACGGTATATAGTTTGTATTGTATTATACGGGGGCCCTCGCAGTTATTTATATCATTCATAAGTATATTACTTCTTAAGGGGTCCATTTGTATCCGGTATTTGTATTGTACAATATATAATTGAATTTAATATATATATATATATATATATATTATTATTATTATTATTATCAGATTTAGGTACAAGTATATATATATATATATATATATATATATATATATTCGTGATTTCAATAAATAAATATTATTATTATTATTATTTTATATATTATAAAGTATATATGTATACATGTATACATGTTATTAACTCAAATTTCTATTATTCAATTATTCATTACATGATTAGTCTATATAATATTACAATGTGTGAGTTTTTTTTCTCACTCCTGTGGTGTTCCACGAGATTCTGTGCTTGGTCCCATTCTATTCATAATTTATACATTACCTATTAAATCAATATTTCTCAAATTTCCTCACATACATTATCATCTTTTTGCTGATGATCTCCAAATATACACGTCCGACGGACGTCGTCCGTCCCGCCTTCCAGCGATACTGAATCCATTCAGTTATCTATTTACAACTTCATTACTGAAGTAACTCACTTTCACTAAATATTTCTAAAACTGATATTATGTTATCTCGTTCAAGTTCTCCTTTAAATATAACACATCCGTTTTTACTCTCCCTTCCCACTTCCCAATCAGTAACTACACTCGGTATTACTTTCGACACTCACTTCAATGTCACAGGCAAATAGTAAATATTATAAGTACTGCTAACTACTATATGTACAACATTAGAAAGACGCTTAAAAAGCTAACTTTTAATTTAACCAATTGCCTTATTCATGCTCTTGTATTTAGTAGACTTCGGTAACGCTGTTCCTTATTTACTACCCTACCCCTTCATTTATTGCACATACTTGAAACTATTCAGCGTCGTGCAGTAACAATCCTCTATAAACTTAAACGTCGAACAATGGTTTCTATATCATCTCTGATGCATTCGCTTGGATGGTTAAAGTTCCAGTTAGTTTGCAAGTTCCGTCTCCTTTGCATAACGCATCGAGTCATTTATCAAGCCAGCCCTAAATATCTCGCGAATGTTATTACTATACGCACGGACTATCGACCTCGTCGTGTTTGCTCGAATACCATCAACCTATCACTACGACAGTATACGCCGAATCGTCATTTTCAGTCGCAGCTCCTAAATGTTGGAATGCATTGCCAGCTGACATCAGATCAACTGATTCTTAACCTTTGTTTAAACGTAAAGTATATAATTATTGTATTTCTTTATAACTGTATTATTTAATATTGTTCGTGTTCTTTTATATATATATATATATATATATATATTGTTCTTGTTATTGTTCTTATATTAATAATGTATGTATGTTCAAATTGTTATTACCTTCATTATTATTATATTATATGACGCCGATAAACATATGATGTTTTGTAGTCAATAAACTATTAAATAAATAAAAAAATATATATAAACAAATAAATATATATATATATATATATATATATATATATATATATATATATATATATATATATATATATATGTTACATAGTGTAATATAGGTCCTATAAATAGATTTTCGTTCGCCGTTCGCTAGCGTGTTATAGATATTTGAGGCATCGATAGTCTAAAGTGTTGGTCGTGATAACTGCAGCTAACATGCATGTATGTTCGTGACGCTGCCGAAACTTCTAAAGTAGGTGGTCTAGTGATGTATAAATTGGTGAAAATAGAAGATGTCGATATCTTCGAATAGTTACATTTATGATGACGAAATCTTCGAATAGTTGAAATTTCAAAAATTCAGATATCGAAATCTATGATTAGTGAAATTTAGAACTTGATATTTTCGAATAATATCAGTTGATTATCAATAACATACTTAACTAACTGCCTACCTACATATCTACATAATTAACCCTGTACCTACCTTTATACCTACTTACCTACCTACTTCTTCACATATCTATCTACCTACCTACCTCTTTATATACCTATTTCGGAAATTGATTGGCATGACAACCAATATCAATTATCCCATTTACTATCGGTATAAACGCATACAAATATAAAGTAAAACACGAAAGTAGGCAAGGAAGAGGCCAAGATAACATGTGAATATTACAATAATACACTACGGCAATAATGTCGATAAATATCGAGACCACCCGCGATCACACGTATACTGAGTAGCTCAATATCACGCTTATTAAGACCTAGGTTTAGTAGGTCTTGTGTGGTTAGAGCCGAAGGAATACCATGCCAATTCACACACGATGCGCTGAACAATATTATGTTTGTACCCGTTATTTGCTTAGCATAAGCGATGATATATGTATTTCGTAGTAGTTAGTCATTTTTATGTAGTTTATATCAGTATTTATTGTATTTATTGATATTTGTGCATCTATTATATATGCAGTATCATGTTTATATATTATTAAATCTGGTTTACGAGTGCCGTTTCGAGTTTGGATGTGTGGTTCTAGAATAGTGATATAATTATGTTTATTAATATTGATATAAGTAAACTATATAATTGTGTCTATGTATTCTAATATTGTAAGTATAACTACATGTTTGCATTATATGGTTTAAGCAATCGTAGTTATAATTTCATCCCCTCATTAAACATTTGGTATTAGGGAACATTCAATTAGATCTAAATTGTGTATATAATAATACATGTTTTAGTTTGATCAACTCGACGAAGTCTCTACCATTTAGTAATCTTGTCGGGAATTTAATCCAGTTATTAATAAAAGGTGCGTGGTTACCATAATCGAGACCTTGTCCATCCGCCGAATTAATAAGATATTTATTAATATATGCTGTAATGTCAATATTAGTAGTAAATGATGTATTATCATAGTATCTTGGAGATGACTATTTTAAAATAATATTATTTGTGAGGGTTTGTATTATGGGATCATCATTTACACGTATAGAGTTTACCCGTTTGAGGCGCATAACTGGTATTGTTAAAAATAGACGGGTGATCGATACTCCTCCAATACTACATGGTGCATAAAAGACACCAAGAGAAGTATCCTTGGGTAGTCGCAACTACCGTATAACAAAAGACCTAATTGATCTATCCATAGTTTTCAATGCATTAAGATATATATTAGAGAAAGTTAGCCATTGTAATAAACTTAGAAAAGATAATATTTGAGTATATCAATTTTTGTTGAGGTTTTAATAATGCTTTGGTTATAAATATTACTTTAGATGTTAATTATATTACTATGTGTAATATTAACAGTATGTGTATATAACCTTATGTGTCTGTAGATCTTCTGGGAGTCTACTCCGTTCCGCAAGTGGTCAGTTAGTTTAGAAATAATTATAGGAATAGTTATAATGCGTTAAGTTTGATAGCTAAGTAAAGATTGCCTTCTTTAGTATAATATAATGAGCGTATCTGCTTGTAGTATTGGGCATGTCTAAGCTATAGTACACCCTATTACTAGATTATAAATGTAATCTAAGTATTATTGATAATCTAATCTAACAACTTATTTTATTTAAATAGATCTTCTATATATTTATATTTACCTTAATAATAATAATAATAATAATAATAATAATAATAATAATAATAATAATAATAATAATAATAATAATAATAATAATAATAATAATAATAATAATACGAAGTAAATTATCTTAACCCATAATAGAACATTTAATTTAACATTCTATTAGTCTGTCGAGTGGTCTAACTTCCCTACCAGATATCGTTATCACTACCTCTTTCTAAACAGGTATTAATTCAATTATGTTTCTTCTAACGATAGAGCGATCAGTTTCTACTAGATATGTCCTATCGTTGTCATTAGATTTCTTTAATAAAGTACCCATCCTATCTAAATCCTTTATGTATACATTCTCTCCTTCGTCTATGAACTTCTTCTGCTTCGAGAACTTATTATTATGATATCTTTTCTCGTCTATTTTTCTTTCTCCATCTGTTTTCTGTAGAATACATTGTTTTGATCTAGCTGGAAATCGGGTATTATGGTACTTAATTTTCGATTAATTAACAATTCTCTTGGTGAAACTCCAAATAATAATGGTGTTGTTCGATTACTTAACAATCCTAAATATGGATCGTTAGATTTTTCCATTTTGATCTTCAATGTTTGGATGGCTCTTTCGGCTACTGAATTTCCTCAAGGGTATTTCGGATAAGACGTAATATGCTTAAATTGATATTTTGTAGAAAATACTTTAAACCCGTCCGAAGTAGGTTGTCTTCCGTTGTCCGAAATGACGTTTTCTGGTATTCCGTGTTTTGCGAATATAGATTTGATAGAATTAATAACAGTTATTGATCTCTCATCACGGATTAACATTGTTTCGATATAACTTGAATAATAATCAACAACAACTACGTATATAGACTTAAACTGATATAGGTATGTTCCTACTGTTTCCCAATGTTTGCTTGGAACTGGAAATAATTGTATAGGCTCTAGGTATGTCTTGTTACATACTCTGCATTTCTTATAATATCTTACTTTTTTCTCATTGTTTCTCAATATCCTAAACTAGTGAACGCTATTTTTAGCCCTTTCAATACATTTGGTAATGCCCAGATGACCAGTATGAATATATTCAATAATCTCGTTTCTATTTATTTCAGATATAACTGCATGATTTTGGTATGTTAAACATCCTTTATTTATTGATAAGTATTGTTGATTATTATAGTACTTTTCTGTATCTTTCTTCCAGCTGTTTTTATTTGTCCATCCATTATTAAAATATTATTTGATTCTCATGATCTTATTATCTTTTTCGTGCATGTTTCTTATCCTATTTATTTTTCCTGATTCTCGTGGTAGAAATGAGTGGTTTACTATTTCTTCCACTTACATTTTTAGATTAATTTTTTTTACAGATTAATATCGAACACGCATTCTTTAAGTAGATATAAAACATGATATACTTGGATTACCTACTTACCTACCTGCTTACCTACCTACCATAGTACCTACCATAGTATATATTTACCTTAATACATACATACATAAATATATACATATTTAAATACATACATACATACACATATGCATACATATATATATATATATATATATATATATATATATATATATATATATATATATATATATATACAAATATATACATGATACTTAATAAAATAACATGTTAGTTACTTAATAAGTGCACCTATTTCTTTACATAGAGTTATGGATCATACAATGTATCATACAAATATAAATGTGAGAGTATAATCTTAGAGTATATAATATATTATATAATGGTGGTTTAGGAAACGTACTTAGCTCCTCCCTTATCTATTAATAGATTCGTGTTTACAAATTAAATAGCTCGCGTCACCGCCCACCGCACTACATATAGCTTACATAGTTTGGCACTCCGATAGTTCAAATGCTTCAAACTTTTAATATATCACCAAATATATCACCAAATATATCACCAAATGCTTGTATGGCTCAGTGGCTAAGGTGTCAGACACACAAGCAGTAGGACACGGGTTCGACCCTCGTCCGGACCATTACTTAATTTTATAAAATGGGTCTTAAAATATTATTTAGAAGTGATCTTATATAATTGTGTATAAATAAATGACCGGCTCTCGTTAAAACCCAAGCGCTGTCACTCCCAATCTCGCAATGGTAATACGAACAAATGCACACAAATATCTAAATTGTAAAAAAGCATCCATCTTGAATTTTATATATTACATATATACATATTTGAGATAATATAACTTAAATGCATATATTTAATTAATATTAAAAAATACATTTATTTTAATAACATACAAAATTAATAATTAATATAATACATATTTATATTGAAATAGTTATGTAAAATAAACTATATAACAATCATAAAAGATAAATACAGCGAAAAATATGAAAAATAAATTTAAATAATAATTTATAAAATATAATTTATATTAATTCCTAATCTAAACGAACTTAACTAAAATTAATAAGCTAAATATAATATCAAATTCATAATGTAATATACAAAATAATACATTTATATTAAATTAATAAATTTTATAAAATTAATAAATAAGTTTTATTATTTATGATTATATATGTTCTAATTTTAACAATTTTCTTGATTTAATTTTTCCATTTTTATATATAGACATGGTATCAATGTTATCCTTACATAGTATACTATTTAGGCGGCGACGTACACACAAATTAATAATGAAATTATCGACACAACATGAACCACAATAATTGAATTTAACATTATATATATAACATTAATTATAATAATATTACAAAACAATTTACATATGTTATCTTTATATATTATTTCGTTTTGATATACATTAAATAATATATATAATTTACGTATATAACATACAAATGAATTGGTAGGTTCTTTACGTTTAGTAGAATTTTTAGATTTACAAGTAAATATCATGCCGCCACAAGTAAATATAATGCCGACAAGTAAATATCATGCGGCCACAAGTAAATATCATGCCGACACAAGTAAATATCATCCCGCCACAAGTAAATATCATGCCGAGATAAGTAAATATCATGCCGACACAAGTAAATATCATGCCGACACATGTAAATATCATGCCGACACAAGTAAATATCATGCAGAGATAAGTAAATATCATGCCGACACAAGTAAATATCATGCCGACACAAGTAAATAGCATGCAGAGACAAGTAAATATCATGCCGACAAGTAAATATCATGCCGCCATAAGTAAATATCATGCCGACAAGTAAATATCAAGCCGCCACAAGTAAATATCATGCCGACAAGTAAATATCATGCCGCCACAAGTAAATATCATGCCGACAAGTAAATATCATGCGGCCACAAGTAAATATCATGTCGACACAGGTAAATATCATGCCGCCACAAGTAAATATCATGCAGAGATTAGTAAATATCATGCCGACACAAGTAAATATCATGCCGACAAGTAAATATCATGCCGCCACAAGTAAATATCATGCCGACACAAGTAAATATCATGCCGACACAAGTAAATATCATGCCGACACAAGTAAATATCATGCCGCCACAAGTAAATATCATGCCGACACAAGTAAATAGCATGCAGAGACAAGTAAATATCATGCCGACAAGTAAATAGCATGCAGAGACAAGTACATATCATGCCGACAAGTAAATATCATGCCGCCATATGTAAATATCATGCCGACAAGTAAATATCAAGCCGCCACAAGTAAATATCATGCCGACAAGTAAATATCATGCCGCCACAAGTAAATATCATGCCGACAAGTAAATATCATGCGGCCACAAGTAAATATCATGTCGACACAGGTAAATATCATGCCGCCACAAGTAAATATCATGCAGAGATAAGTAAATATCATGCCGACAAGTAAATATTATGCCGCCACAAGTAAATATCATGCCGACAAGTAAATATCAAGCCGCAACAAGTAAATATCATGCTGCCACAAGTAAATAGCATTCAGAGACAAGTAAATATCATGCCGACAAGTAAATATCATGCCGACACAAGTAAATATCATGCAGAAATAAGTAAATATCATGCCGACACAAGTAAATATCATGCCGACAAGTAAATATCATGCGGCCACAAGTAAATATCATGTCGACACAGGTAAATATCATGCCGACACAAGTAAATATCATGCTGCTACAAGTAAATAGCATGCAGAGACAAGTAAATATCATGCCGACAAGTAAATATCATGCCGACACAAGTAAATATCAATCCGCCACAAGTAAATATCATGCCGACACAAGTAAATATCATGCAGAGATAAGTAAATATCATGCCGACACAAGTAAATATCATGCCGACAAGTAAATATCATGCGGCCACAAGTAAATATCATGTCGACACAGGTAAATATCATGCCGACAAGTAAATATCATACCGACACAAGTAAATATCATGCCGACAAGTAAATATCATGCCGACACAAGTAAATATCAAGCCGCCACAAGTAAATATCATGCCGACACAAGTAAATATCATGCAGAGATAAGTAAATATCATGCCGACACAAGTAAATATCATGCCTACAAGTAAATATCATGCGGCCACAAGTAAATATCATGTCGACACAGGTAAATATCATGCCGACAAGTAAATATCATGCCGCCACAAGTAAATATCATGCCGACACAGGTAAATATCATACCGCCACAAGTAAATATCATGCAGAGATAAGTAAATATCATGCCGCCACAAGTAAATATCATGCCGACAAGTAAATATCAAGCCGCCACAAGTAAATATCATGCTGCCACAAGTAAATAGCATGCAGAGACAAGTAAATATCATGCCGACAAGTAAATATCATGCCGACACAAGTAAATATCAAGCCGCCACAAGTAAATATCATGCCGACACAAGTAAATATCATGCAGAGATAAGTAAATATCATGCCGACACAAGTAAATATCATGTCGACAAGTAAATATCATGCGGCCACAAGTAAATATCATGTCGACACAGGTAAATATCATGCCGACAAGTAAATATCATGCCGCCACAAGTAAATATCATGCCGACACAGGTAAATATCATACCGCCACAAGTAAATATCATGCAGAGATAAGTAAATATCATGCCGACACAGGTAAATATCATGCCGCCACAAGTAAATATCATGCAGAGATAAGTAAATATCATGCCGACACAAGTAAATATCATGCCGACACAAGTAAATATCATGCCGACAAGTAAATATCATGCCGAAACAAGTAAATATCATGTATCAGTATTAGTATATATCAGTATCGAGATCATGATTCTTATATTCAAAAAGTCTCGAGATCGCAAAATGTTCTTAAATTCAAACCTCTATATATATTATATATTGATATACGACGTATAGGTACGACGTACATTTTACGTCGTACAATGTACTACGTACAACATGTACGTTTATATATTGTATACATTTATATATAATTATATACCTAATATAATATACACACGCCTTTTTATACACACGCGATAACGAACCGTATATATATTAATAGATATACACCCACCACCCCCCACAAGTGCGCGCACATCCGAATGCGTGTACTTATCATCGATGTAAATAAAAGTACTTTTATTTATATCGATGGTACTTATATTGTAATGTTGATATTGCGCTCGCTATATTTCATACGCCGTATATTCTGAACTATATACACGTTAATATTTACTTCTTATAAATCGAATACTATATCTTGTCTACTTATTTGATATCTATTAAATTAGTAGAAATTTGTGGGATAATTCACATATTGTATAGGTATATATAGCATATTATTACAGTATATATGATACAATAATAAGATATATTACAAAATATAAATATAATTTAAATAATTTAATTTTGAAATAATTTTATAAAAATAGATTTAAATAATGTATTAGATACTATCTGCTCTTTATCTTTTGGATATCGATGATAAGGTAAATTATCAATCTGAGAGAAGTTATCACAATTCATAACACTGCATCTTATCCCTTTATTTTTATACTTTTCTTTATTCATTTTGGAAAATTTGAATAATTAGACCATAACAATCAAAATGGCGTCTATTTACATTCTGTCAGAAATAATATATTCGGAAATTTATGAGAGTGATAGCCCTTGGGTTAAAACCATGGATGCCTTAACATGAGAGCGGCTTCGAAGGGACATTAGAGCCATATATGGTTATAAGTGAAAACTTCATCTAAGTTCCTGGATGGGATGAAATGACTCCACCAAATAAAAATAACAATAACAATAACAATAACAATAACAAAATATTAATAATATTGCATATAATATTATTAGTATATTTATTTTAACTATTCGAATTATTCGATATAAATATTCTATTTAATCGAATAGTGAAAATAATTATCAGATATTTTCGAATAATTGAATTATTTATACACTATCTGACATTTTCGAATTATTCGATAATTCGATATTCGAACCGACAAACCGAACCGTTGACATCACTAATCTGGTCGTGACCAGTAGTGAGAGCTTATACCGAATCACGACAGCTACCGTCATTCGTACGATGTCCGCAATAGATACGTTTGCCATAGTAGTTGTATCTGATATGAAATTAGTCGTTCCTTTAGTTTTAATCTTTCACTGAATTCGCATACAGTGTACGTCGTACGTCATACTTCTTACGTATAATTCATATATATATATGTATTTTATGTATTTCATATATAAATAGTCATATGTTTATTGTATTATATTTAAATTATGCGTGAGCTTCCTTATAAACATCATATATATATATATATATATATATATATATATATATATACGTAGGGGTATAGTCGTACGTATAAATTAATATATCGATATATAGGCATATAAAATCATTATAATGTATATATTAATAGCAATTTATTTTATAACAAGTTTCTTATTTCATGTTACGAATCGATCAAATAAATTAACTCAATAACTCAATCTCTTATTTTTCCAAAATCAATTTTACAATACAATATATATATATATATATATATAGTAACCTTTTTCGTAGATATGCAGATAATTAAAGTAATAAAATATAATAATATAATTGTTGTATTCATTTTAAGTAAATTTTAATACAAAATATCAATTTTTTATTTTTATTTAATATTGCGATCATTAATGTTACTATTAATTATAATATAATATTAATTATAATTATAAATATAAATAAATTTAATTCAATTTTAGAAAATTATCTAAAAAATTAAATTGTATACATTATTTCAATTATTTATTATAACTATCCTTTGTACATACACACGCACACACACATATACATATATATATATATATATATATATATATATATATATATATATATATTTCACTGGGATATCCGTTTCTCGCAATAACATCATATACCTTCATACTTTAATACATATACTTACTAAAATACATTATTGCTTTGACTGATGTATTAAATATATTTCAAATAATAACTCACTAGTCTTGTACGTGCGATATAAATTATAATATTAAAATAGTTTAGATATACATATATATATATATATATATATATATATATATATATATATATATATATATATCATCATCATCATCTAACTACAAACCGGCATGGCCAAATGCTCAAGGAATATCCTCAAGAAATCAATATGATATGACTACACACTCACTTTCAGAAAATAAATGGTCAACCATGGACACATAACTCACCAAATAAATTTAAATCACAGATTGACTTTAAAATTATAAACACAAAATAGAAGAATAGTTTAAAACAAACTTCAGATCTTACAATTAGTTTAATAGTATTGCATATGATCATCGAATCATAACTGAAGATATAAAGCTGAGTCTCAGAGCGAAAAATATGAAAGATATAAAATGCAAATTATACGACTGGGCAACATTGAAACATGATAGAAAAATCAGAAAAGAGTTAATTATAACAGTAACAAATAGTTTATCAGCTATTCAAAACTCTGATGCCTCATCAACGTTACCAATCAACACGAGATATACACAATTTGAAAAGGCATGCAAAGAAGCAGCGATTAAGTAATACCATTTAAACCCAAATTAAAGAAATGAATACCATGGAAACAGCAGAAATATGTCAACATAGTTTCTCAGCTCTTCAAAACTCTGATGCCTCAACAACGTTACCAATCAACACGAGATATACACAATTTGAAAAGGCATGCAAAGAAGCAGCGATTAAGTAATACCATTGAAACCCAAAATAAAGAAATGAATACCATGGAAACAGCAGAAATGTGTCAAAAACAATAAAGATAAATGAAATATAGCGCACATACACAAGTAAATTTCGATAATTTTATTAAAGCATACAAATATCTAGAATTTCTAGCGATATAGAACACAACTATAAAGAACTATATAAATATAAAGATAAATTAAATTCAAACAGCTGCTACAAATAATAAATCTGCACTAGATTGGAAAATAAACGAAGTCAGCGGAAGAAAGGAAGAAATCCAATAAAGCGAAACTAAAAGGAACTAGTGATAAAGAACGAATCAAACTTTGGTATAATAATGTTAAAAAGCTATTAGGCTAGAATATCCAATCAACAATAAATAGTGAAAATTCAACTTAAATCCTAAATAAAAACTGTTCCCTTTAAAAGTTCACAAAAGAAGCAGTTCTAAAACTACACAAAAATATATCATACGGAAAAGCAGTTGGATTGGACGAAATACCAGCAGTAGTACAGAAATTAGAAGATTTCAAAGAATTCTTACTAGAATCCTGTAACCATATATATTTCCAAGAACCTATAGCAATATTGACAGATGGAGTTATTCTTCCTTTTCCAAAGAAAGGAAACCTATCCATCACTAAATACTACAGAGGAATAACACTAACAGCAATATCCGCCAAAATATATAACGTAATATTTTTAAACATAATTATACAAGAAATTAACCTAATTCTAAGGCGAAACGATATAATATGTAATATGGTTTCAGTAAAAATAGATATACGACAGGACAATTCTGGCCATAAGACGAATATTAGTAGGAGTAAAAGATAAATACCTATCACTAACAATCCTCTTCATTGATTTTTCAAAAGCATTTGACACAATAAACCGTAAAAAAGATGAAAGAAATACTTATACAATATTTCGTACAGGGAGAAACAATTAACGCAATCACGATACTCTATAAAAAACACTCGATCAATTGTACGTTAACGAATTCACCAGACGGAGATACACCTTTCTTCGAGATTACCACCGTAGTGTTACAGGGAGATAATTTGGTACCATTTATTTGTATATACTGCCTCGACTATATTCTAAAAACATCTTTGGACAATGACAGATAACTCGGATTTACTTTAACTGAAAGAAGAAGCAGACGATATCCCGCAGAACAAACTACCGACATTTACTATGAAGACGACATTGTCGTGACAAGTAATACATTAAAAGATGCCAATATTCTATTACAGAAAATTGAACTAGCCGCAAAAGTAATTGGACTTAACATCAGTACTGATATAACAGAATACATCAATTTCAATCAGAACAATAACCTACATATGGAAAGTATAGGCGAAATATGAGAAAATGAGTAGAAGACTTCAAATATCAAGAAGTTATAGTAAATCAACTGACAGAGATGTAAATATAAGAATCATTAAATCCTGGGCCGCTTTAAATATCATGCAATCAATATGGAAATATACACAATCGATAGAAAAGAAGATTAACGGAGCCGGCACTAGTTTGGTTCATTCTGTAACGAATACATCATGGAGAGATCATCTAACAAATGAAAACTATATGGTGGTTTATCAAATATCAGCGAATCAATACGAAAGCAAAGGTTAAGGTGTGACGGACACTGTTGGAGAAGCTAATATGAACTGGCAATCGATCTAATACTCTGGCAACCACATCATGGTAAAGGAAAACGCGGACGACCAGCAAAGACGTACATTGATCAACTAAGAGATGGTGCGAATCTTACAATAATAGACGAGATGAAAAAGGCGATGGATGATGATAAGGGTGGAAAAATCATATCATGGATTACCGAGAAATCTCGACCAGGAAGGAAGAATATATTCTTAAGAATATATATATATATATATATATATATATATATATATATATATATAGTATAGATATATAATACACGGAATGAGATGATAAAACGTGCATATAAATACGGAATACGATGACACGAAGATTAGGCCGACAATTTTGTGTCAATCATCTACTTTAATCTATTAATTAATATATGTTAATATTTATATAAGAGAAATAATTGGTATCCAATTAAATTACATTATATTAATCGGTATATTATAATTCATATATTTAATTATATTTTAGTTATTTATAAAGAATAGACTATAAATAATTACATTTTTAGATTTATACATATATATATATATATATATATATATATATAATTGGTATAAATTAACATGGTATAGATAGTAGTTATGCATGTTTTAATTAATTTATAATACATATTAGACCATAACTCATTCATTAATTTATTTAAAAAAATGAAATTAACAGTATATTTTTATTTATATATATAGTTATAGATAATTATAAACACAATCAACAGTATTCATACCCAATATAGGAACAATTTAGATTTGTTTCAATAATATAGCTTTAATATCAACAATTTCTATATTATATAAATTTTACAAAGCCCTTCAAATTCTATAACAGAAGTTGTATTTTAGTGTTTATTAATATTTATATTTTTTTTTTTACAATATGATATTGAATATATATATATATATATATATATATATATATAGAAGTGAAGAGTCAACAAATTCAAATAGCTACTTTCTTAAATATAATTGGCCAATAAGGCATTGATATGTATAATTCATTTGATGATAATAAATAGATGAGCTAATAGACGGAAAACAAAGAAAATAAAAGGCAAAGAAAACCTTAACCGGATTAAAAATAAATTCCAAGAATTAAAATAAAAGAGTTCAGTTAAGCGTAGATTCAACATATTAAGCATATGTCAACTGAAGGTGTTAACTTTGTTCATACGAAGAATATTCAAAAACCACATAAATAATTATAAAATTGAAGATAAATTTAAATTATCTATTGAAAGAGGAAATGTTCAAGATGTGATTTAAAACATAAACCAAGACAATGCAGGGCTTACAATACAAAATGTAATATATGCAATAAGACTAGAAGGATACTGGGCAAAATGATTCAGAAACAAGAAATATAATGTAAATGAAGTAACATCAACAAATATAGAATAACGGAATTTTAGGAGTAATCACAAGCACAAAAGATAATGATTGGATAAAAAACTTTCAAATTAAAATTGGGAATTATAACCAGACAATACAATTTAAATTATATACAAAAGCGGGTATCTCAGTCATTACTTATTCATAGTCTTTACCCAAGTTAGAAAAATGCAGTACGGTACTAAAAGGCGTAAATGTGATGAATATTAAAGTCAAAGGATGTGTGAATCCAAAATCAAGTATAAAGATAGAACAATATACGAAACATTATATATTCTAGAAAATCAAAAATGCTGTTTATTATCACGTAGAACTTTAGTAGAATTAGGAGTAGTAAGATTGATTGGTGAAATAACCCAAATAAATACCCAAATATGTGAAGGACTTGGCAAACTAGAAAGGAAATATTACATAAAGATGAAATATGGAGTTAAGCCATATGCAATACACATACTAAGACCCATTACAATATATCAACAACAACAAAAATTTTTGCAAAAAATAACTAAGATTATTGGAAATTTCAAAGGAATCATAGTACATGTAGATGATATACTGGTGATGGGAGATAGTCAGGAGGGCACGACGAGATTTAAAGTCAGTATTGAATAAAATCTAACAAGTCGGAATGACTTAAAATAAAAAGAAATGAGTAATTAGAAATGCGTAACAATTTGAGTTCATTGGATTCAAAGTAAGATGATATAACATCTGGACCAAAAATATAAAGAATTGTATATTTTCCGTTACCTAAAGATGTGAATGCAATTAAGAGTTTTCTTTGTGAATTAAACCAATATTCGCGTTTTAATAGCAAGATATCCATTACAAGCGCAGCTTTAAGAGATCTACTAAAAAGTACATTCCGTGGTTCTGGGATAAAGCTTAAGGAGAAAGTTTCGATAAACTTAAGAATGATCTGAAAGAAACAGTAACATTAGCATATTTCGATATAATTAAAAATACTATAACGAATGTGCATCAGATAATGGAGCAGGTGCAGTACTATCTCAAGAAGATACAGATGGAACGATAAGAATAATAGGAGTAGAATTTCGTTCATTTACAGAAACTGAATAGAGATACGCAACTATAGAAAATGAATCGTTAGCTGTGGTATAGGGTTTGGAAAAATTACATTATCATTTTTGTGGAACCCTTATTCTCGTTGAAACTGACCATAAACTCTTCAAATTGAAGTGGAAGAAATGGTAAACCACTCATTTCTATCACGAGAATTAGCAAAAATAAATGTGGTAAGAAACATGCAAGAAAAATATAATGGGATCATTAGAATCAAAGAAGATATTAATCAATAATGGACAAATAAAAACAGAAGAAAGAAAGATACAGAAAATGACTATAATAATCAACAATACTTATCAATAAACAAAGGATGTTTAATGTTAAAAATCGTGCAGTTATACCGGAAATAAATAGAAACGATATTATTGAAGATATTCATACTGGTCATCTGGGCATTACCAAATGTTACGAAAGGGCTAAAAATAGCGTTCACTGGTTTGAGATATCGAAAGACATTGAAAGAAAAGTATTACGTCTTCTCCTAAATACCCTAGAGGAAATTCAGTGGCCGAAAGAGCCATCCAAACATTGAAGAACATAATGATAATATCTAGCGATCCATATTTAGGATTGTTATTGAACAACAACATAATCATTTTTTAATGGAATTTCACCAGGAGAATTATCAATGAATCGAAAAATAAGTACCATATTACCCGATTTCAAACAAGATCAAATGATTACTAAAGACAACCATGAATTCTAAAGAAAACAGATAGAGAAAAGAAAAATATACGATAAAAGATATCATAATAATAAGTTCTCGAAGCAGAAGAAGTTCATAGACGAATGAGAGAATGTATACATAAAGGATTAAGATAGGATGGGAACCTTATTAAAGAAATATAATGACAACGATATGGCATATCTAGTAGAAACTGATCGCTCTATCGTTAGAAGAAACAGAATTGAATTAATACCTGCTAGAAAGAGGTGGTGAGCTGGTAGGGAAGATAGAACACCTGACAGACTAATATAATGTTAAAGAAAATGTTCTATTATGGGTTAAGGTAATTTACTTCGTATTATTAATATTATTATTAAGGTAAATATAAATATGTATATGATCTATTTAAATATAATAAGTTGTTAGATTATCATTACTAATTAGATTAAATTTATAATCTAGTAATGGGTGTAATGTAGTTTAGACAGGGCCACTACTATAAGCATATACGCCCATTATAGTATACTTAAGGAGGCACTCTTTACTTAGCTATCAAACTTAACGTATTCTAACTATAACTATAACTATTACTAAACTAATAACTGACTACTCGCGGAACGGAATCGATTCCCAGAAGATATACTGATATACAAGGTTCTATATACATATTGTAATATTGCAATCAGGATAATCAGATGTAGTTTCATATACCTGTATCACATTTATATTCTTAGGTTTTGCAGCAATTTTTAATAAGATAATTCTATCTGAGATGTATTTAAAATAAAATATAGAGTCAGTGAGCTATTTCCTAATTAGGAAGCAAACACCATTTTTTTTAGATTTACATGGCCGCTGTACAAAAATGTGTGGCCATTATGTTGTAAATTCACCTGTTCTTATCCATCTTGTTTCCGCTATACCGATTACATCCTATGTATAGTTATCTGGTTTTTGCTAGGTTCTTCCAGTTTTCCAAATCTCGTAAGGATTATAATATTCCATGTACTAATTGATTTTATATTCGATGTCAATCTTATTGTTTTACTATTTTTATCTTTGTTTAGAACTTTTTCAATTGTGTTAATTTTAATAATTTCACCAGTTGCTAATTATTTACTTCTATCCTAGTATCCAATAGATATCGCGACCGTTGTTATCCTGGGGCTCGCCCAATCCGGTATATTGTTATGTTTGTTTTGGTAACTCATGATGATTCTTTCAGAGGGCAATTTATCAGGTAGTATCAATATTCTCTCCTGGTCCCCTCTTGCAAGTTTAGCCCATATGTTGATATGTTTACAGGGTGTGACTCGTGGAGTCAAAGCAAGAGAATTAAGTAAGTATGTGATAGTTAGAAAGTAAAACTACTAAGATAATCACAATATTAAACAGTCCATTTGGAACAAGCAAACGAACTTTACACCACATAGTACTGATTACAATGATATAAATAAGTATTTAATTAAACAAATTAATAATGAAATAAGTCCAATATTATTTTATTTATTCAATATTATTTCATATATATATTTGAAGAATTTTTCCTGATATATTAAAAATAGCAAAAATTATATTAGTATATATAAAAATTGATAGATTAAAACCTGAGAACTATAGACCCATATCATTATTATCTCTATCTAAAAAAATTGATTAAATATAGATTACTAGAATTTTTAAATAAATTCAATATACTTAGTAATTGTCAATATGGGTTGTAAAAAGTTTACAGAAAGTATATATCAACATCTGATAATTTAGTTAATGTTATTGAATCTGTATCTGACCATCTAGAACATTTAAGTAAATGTGCTATATTATCAATAGACATACGTAAAGCTTTCGATACATTATATCATAATAATTACTGAAAAATCTTTATATTTATGGTATTAGAGGAACTTCATTTGATCTTTTTAAAATTTGTTATAAAAGAATTAAAAAATGTATCTAACAAAATGCAATATGTTATTCATAATGATATTAGGTCTAGTCTAAATAAAATTCAATTTGGAGTTCCATTAAATATATCTGTATTGGGTCCAATTTTATTTGTATTGTATATAAATGATCTATCAAATATATCTCCTATTTTTAAACCAATTTTATTTGCTGACGATACAACTTTTATTTGTAATGATAATATATATAAATCTTGAAAATAAAATAAAACTTGACATTGATAAATTATATAGCTGGTTAAATATTAATAAAGTATCCTTAAATATTGATAAAACTAACATATTTTTTATTTAATATCAGAAATACAAATGATAATGTTAAATTTAAATTAAAAATTGATGATATAGATATTAAAATAGTTAACAATTTAAATTTCTGGGTATAATTATTGATAATAAATTAGACTGGAACAGCCAAATAGATTATTTATGTTCAAAATTATCAAGAGATATTGCTATTTTAAACAAAGTTAAATTCAAATTAAATAATAAATCATTAGTATTAATGTATAATGAATTTTGTATTCTCTTTTAAATTACTTCTCTCATATTTGGGTAATACTTTTATTACAAAACTCAATACAATTAATATTTTACAAAAAAAAGAACACTCAAAAGTATATATGATGGTAATGAAATGTACATAAAATGTTATACACAACATAATTCTTTAAAGTGTACTGATAGTGTTAAATTAAATACTGTAAAAGTTATGTTAAGAGCAAGAAGTCATTCTTAGGTCATGCTTATGATACTCTTCTCTTTCATATAATTAAAACCGAATGACAACTTTTTTTGTTTATCTAGTTAAGTGATACAGTTGTGGAACAATTTAACAAAAGCTTTAAGAAATAAAAAATTATATATGCATTTAGTACTAATTATAAAAAGGTTTTGATACAAAAATTATCCTAACTTGTTAAATAGATAACTAATGATAGTTATTATTTTTTAAATTATTTTTAATTTCCTTTATATTAATTTCCTAATGATATTAATTAAACAATGATACTTGTTATATTGTTTTAAATTTATTTACATTTATTTTACATTTCATTTTATTTATTTGTTGACATAATATAAAATTCCAAAAAATGTTCATGTTCTTTTGACATAATATAAAATTATAATCTTGACTTATAAAAAATATTAATATAAAAAATGAATTACTTTTTAGTTTATTTTTTTTTATTTTTTGACATAATTATTAATATAAATTACCAAACATACTTTACTCTTTTTACATTCATGATTAATAATATAATATAAAATTAATAACAACACATACTTTACATTCTTTTGACAAAATATAAAATTATGACAATTTTTACTTTTGAATTATTATAAATTAATTGAAAATAAATGTGTATACCAATTAAATTTAATTTAGAGTATTAATTACAAAAATATGTGTTATTACGTATTGGATTATTATTGTGTATTAATTGTATTTATATTTGTATGTTAAACTATATATTTATTTATATTTTGTCGAATTATTAATTTGTTTTGTTTTAAGTATTTTATCTTATTTTATATGTCTTACTTTAAATTTTATTTATTACATGGTCAATGACATTATGAGGAGTTTTTAAAAATTGATTCAATCATTTTAATATATTAAATATTATTAAAATGTAGTATACTATTTATAATAAAATATTACCATTATAAAAAGTAATATATTAAAATAACACATTTAATAACGTTAACTCTATTTTATATTTTATTTTGATGAAGGAGTGGCTGATGTATTTGTGTTAATGTGGGTATGATACGTATCAGAAAAGGATATACTAATAGTGAGAGGCAAGTTTTGCCAGTTTTCTTATTATTGGAATAAATATGATCACTACGGCATTGGAACTGACGCACCCATATCCCGAAGTTAATACGCCATCTATCCTCGTTATTTTCAATTATTGTTGGCTATTCTGGATATAAATTTAATAATTTAATATCTATGATTTTTTATAAATGTATTATTCTAATAGAAATCTAAATAATTAAATTTGTATTGATAATTTTGTTATTTTGTATATAACTTTTACTGACTTTAAATCTTAACATTTTATTTTATTATATTTATTTTAATTTTACTATTACTACACTTTTCTCCTCATAAATGTTCTTTAGGGAAGTGAAACAGGTAAACCACTAGATAAACATGCGCTTCTTTGTTTACCATAGTCGTGCCTAAATATGATATTATTATATATATATATATATATATATATATATATATATATATATATATATATATATGGTAAATTATAAATTAAATATTAATAATTAATTTTAATAATAATAATTATTATTATTAATTATGAATTCAAGAATATGTATGCTTTTTTACATTTTATTATGTTATTAATTGCATACTACATTAATGTGTAGGTTTTATTTTCTTCTTTTTGAAATATATTTGTATTAATATATGTATCCTTTTCTATATCTTTAACCGCTCGAGATAATAAATGTAAAAATATTACAATAAAAAAGAAGGGTATTGATACATATAATAGAACTATCAACATTGTATTATTCGTTGGCTTATCTGTGGAGTATATATATATATATATATATATTATTTAGACTAATAATACTATGAATATGATATATTTTATATAATATAATTTAGATGTAAAATGATATATATTATGTATATATATATATATATATATATATATATATATATATATATATATAATATTAATGATAACTAATTAGCGGCAAAACTATTTATAATATTAATTGGTGACAAAAATTAAGTAATGCTATTGTTGTATTATTTTGTTTTATTGCTTAATTTAACTATGGAATAATCATATAGAAGACTTCAAATACTCAATTTAAGACTAATTTGATATAATACACAGACCGCGCTGAATAAACTAGAATAATAATGTATGTAATAAATGGTATTATCATAATATATGGTAATACTTTGAAAATGATTAGTTTAGTAGAGATATTATTTATTGTAAAATATGGGTTATCAAATATGTATAGGTTACTAATAATATTACATATACGCGCGATGAAGAAAATGATATATGAGATGAACAAATAATATGAACTATATTCAGTAAAAGTACGTAGTTAAATTCATAGAGAAAATATAAAAATATAGTTATTCGGTATCGATATACACGAATAAACTTGAATGAAGATATCATACAATCCCATGGATGATTCTGCAGAATAGTTAGATAAAAGAAAAAATGTAAAAAAATAAAAGAAGATATATATATATATATATATATATATATATATATATATATGTATAGATATACATATATATATATATATTTGTGTGTGTATCCTATTTATATATAATATAATAGATGATTGTATATATTATAGTTAGTTATAATATCGGTTAAATAATATAATATCATGTTAAATAATATCGGTTAGTTTAGTAACATCTATACTTATAAAGTCAACCATCTACTACATTTATGTGACACATGGATACAAATAGAAATTATATAAATTAATATCTAGTATTCGAGAAAAAATAACATTTTCGATTGTTTGATATAATTTATTATGAAAGTGAAACTAAAATTGAAAATCATAATTCAATTACTTCTAAACAAAATTAAAGTAGCTCTCTTTATCAATTATTTCAATTATAGACGAGTTGTAATTTAGATATTTGTTGGTTAAATATATACGTGTATATATATACGATATATAGTATTGCTCTAGAAATAAACATAGTAACAAACCATATAATGAATGACAACATTTATGACAAGTAATAAGTATATAAAGAAATATTAAAAGAAATACTGATTTTAAAATGTAATAATTCAATTAAATGAAGAAATGCATGTTCAATCATATATATTTAAATATTATTAATTATATGTACGTGTTTATTTTAAATAAGAAAAGTGTTATTTATGTCTATATGTCTCTTATATATATTATCTATGTCTGAATAAATATATAATAAAAACCACCATATAACATAATCATTTGAAATATACACCAATGAGTTTAGGAAAACCGATATATGTATTTTTATTTTATTATGGTGGAGTCCTGTATTCCATCTCATCCTATTCTATAAACATAGATGATATTTTCACTTATAATAAAATAGCTCTAATATCACTTTAATAACGCTCTCGCGTTAATAGATCAATGATTTTTGGAGCCAAGATATCCGATCCTTTGTACTTATAAAAGTAGGGAAAAGTAACGTAATTCGGAAAATTCTCGAATACGGACACTCTCGGTATATCAGAAACCATAAATCCTACAAAAAAATGTTTATTGAATAAAATAATCATAATTATATAAATAGTCTAAATAAGTATATTTTATTTTTTAATTATTCAAAATATTGCTGATGAATCCAATAAACTAATTTTTTATAACGTTTTTAATTTATGAATAAAAAATTAAACTTAAACTCTTCTCAAGAATATACAAATGTATCGATATAAAATATAAAAATATATTATTAAAAACTAAAGCATTCTAAACATAATATACATTAATGCAATATTTTGTATCAAATATTATTTAATTTATATTAAATAAATTATTAATAAATTTTATTTTTGATTTTCATAAAAATCGCCTGTATACTAATATTAATACCACCAATGGATCTAAATATAAAAATGTTATTATTTAGATACTAACGTATATTATTAATTAATAAAATAATAAAAATTAATAAATTACTTACTAATTAAATGATATTAAATTATTCATAAAATTAATTACAAATAATCTAATTGTAATTTATCTCATTGGTTCATCAATCATATACAGTGTATCTAGTTGTATATAGGGTATCCGTATTATAACACCGGGTTTCCGTATTCGGACATGGGTACCGAATACGGAAACCTATAAAAAATAAAAAGTCATATTGACTATTCAATATTTTACGAATTAAGTTAATTTTTTTTTGTATTGAATTATATTACATGTTTTCTAATATTATCTTACTGAAGCGATAAATTATCTGAAAATTTTATATTTTTCAAGCCGATCTAACCCCCGTTATATATTGAATAAAAAGATTATATACAATTTTAAAATCACAATACTATCTATAATCATATAATATTAATAAATTGTAATTTTTGAATACAAATAATGAGTCATAAATTGTTCAGACAATGTATTGTTAAAGTGTCCCCCGTATTAGGTGTCCACTTTCCCCTATATCAGATCACATCAACAAATTATTTTTAAGTATTTTAAGACCTATTTTATTAATACAAACAAGGATCCAACCCGCATCCTACTATCCATGTGTCTGACACATTAGAAAATGAAACCTAACAATTATGTATATGTTACATATATAGTTTATTAATTTATATTATATATATAATATATATATATTATCTTATAAACATTATATTAACCTGGTTTACTAGTTGTTAATGTATTAAAAGAAATATTTTTCTGATTAAAATCTGTTAATTATATAAAATGTAATATCTGACTCATATATATATATATATATATATATATATATATATATAGATATATATATATATATATATATATATATATATATATATGTGTGTGTGTGTGTGTGGTATAGTGTGTATGGGATATAGTACCTATAGCGTGCGCACGCAACACACACATTTAATAGCACTTATTTATAAACGTACTTCTTAATATTACGTTGAATGATAAGGAGTGTTTCTAAAAAAGATATGAGAAGATTTGAGAAAAAAAGAGAAGATATGAGAACTATATAGTGGACACTTGCACTAATTCGGCTAAGGTAACTATAACATTTATATAGTGTATTCTTATACCTATGATAATATTGTTATAGATATTTTGTATGAGAATTTCAAATACAACTTATTGAAAAGTAAACTTGTTTGCACCCCTTCATTGGTATCATCATATTGGTGACCGCGCAGATGGTTATTAAGAATAAATACAATATTGTGAGGGACGTTATCAACTGAGGAATGGAAGGAGAATGACCGATATTAGAAGGAAGGACGAATGGATAACATTGTTTTATTGTACGTTAGTTACCTGAACTAAATTACTTAAAGTGTATAGCATACATATTATGTATAACATTTTGTATAACATAGGTATAACCTATGTATAACATTTTAAATTAAAAACTATTTTAAATATAATTCGACTTATCATTCAATGTATAAAAAGCGCTAAATAAAATTGTGTATAAATTAATAAAATCAATTGATTTATATGCACTAAATAATTTATGTTCAAAAGTTATTTTTTTTTTAAATAAATTTTTAAAAATCCATTGAATTTCAGTTAATTGAGAAATCCAATTAATTATAAAAATTGTAATTTAATGATTTTTAAAATAAAATAAAATCCATGAAATTAGGTTACGTAATATAAATCGTAGATATAAAATTTATATATAAATTATGCATTAAAAATTGTATACAATTAAAACAAATAATATATAGGTATATATATAGATATTACATTTATGATTACTATTTATTGAATATAAATATAGTGGGATATATCATATGTATATGTTAATTAAAGTAGTATATTAGGTAACCATTTGTATAAGGTAACCATCGAAAATAGATTATCATAGGTAAAATTAAGTAAATATGATGGAGAGATCTGAGTAGAAGAGCGGATTGGAGATTGCGTTAATCTATTAAAATTAAAAATGGAGGATTAGGCCAAATTTTTGTTATAGCATATAACTGTTAGTTCTGATTTATGGTATAACAGATTGGATATATGATATAGTTCGCACGCAACACACGCATTTAATAGCACATATTTATAAACTTAATTCTTAATAATTCTTAATATTACGTAGACTGATAAGAAGTTTGTTTAATATATAATAAGTAGAGAGTGGAATCTTGTACTAATTCAGCTAATGTAACTATAATATTTATCTTGCGTAATCCTAAGATAATACGTGTAAAGTTCTTTGGCATGAGAATTTCCAATAAAACCTTTTGAAAAGTAAACTCGTTTTAACCCCTTTATTGGGCTCACCACGAATATATTGTTATTGTTATTTTTATTTTTATTTGGTGGAGTCCTTTCATCCCATCCAGGAATTTAGATGAAGTTTTCACTTATAACCATATATGGCTCTAATGTCCCTTCGAAGCCGCTCTCATGTTAAGGCATCTATGGTTTTAACGAGAGCCGATCATTTATTTATACACAATTATATAAGATAACTTCTAAATAATATTTTAAGACCCATTTTATAAAATTAATTAATGGTCCGGACGAGGGTCGAACCCGTGTCCTACTGCTTGTGTATCTGACGCCTTAGCCAATGAGCCACACAGGCAGTTTATATATATATATATATATATATATATATATATATATATATATATATATATATATATATATGTGTGTGTGTGTGACAACTCTACTAGTGCAGTCCTGATCAATAACACTCAAGGTAAACTTTTCAAAACTACTGTTGAAGTGCGACAAGGTTGTTTACTGTCACCAATACTTGTAATGTCTTCCTTGAGGAAATCATAGCTGAACTACAGTACAACTACTCTCCATCAATATCGATGAGCGGAATTCCATTATGGAATTTAAAGTTTACAGATAATATTGATTAGTTTGCAGAAACAAACGACGAGCATCAAGAACTGACTAATCTACTGGATAATATATTATCTATAGATGCGTTATGGAGATTAGTGCAGAAAACAGTAAGGTAATGGTAAATAGTAATGATACTTCAATACATGCAAACATCACTCATTATGGGAACAAACTAGAGGAAATGAATAATTTCTGTTACCTAGGCGTAACCCTCTCAAAAAATGGGTCTTGTGAAACAGAAATTAAGATAAGATTAGCACTTGCAACATCGGCTATGGAATAACAAACATATCAACTTCAAGTTAAAGTATAATGTGTACCACTCACTTGTATTATCTAAACAATCATATGGTTGCGAGACATGGACAATTAATGTAATTATGTATAAGAAAATCTAAGCATTAGAATACAAGTCCCACATGAAACTGCTTGGGATAAAGTAGCAGGAAAGAAAGACTAATGCATATGTAAAGCATAAGATTATTTCCATAACCTCTCCTACAAACAATTAAACGTTGTAGGCTAAAATCGTATGAAAAAATATACACTATGGGTAAGTATACAAAAATTGATACATGTATATATGAGAATAAAATATTAAATGATATGTATTACTATAATGAATGAGTTATTTAGATAAATAAGGAAGTAGCCTTAATATAAATGTAAAGGTCATTATGAAATTGTATGTGAGAAGATCAGAATTGGTACCATTAAATAATCACATGAATCATGAAACCAACTGAAATAAGGATGAGATAATTCCCAACTGTATGGATAAGAAAATCAACTACTTGTTTTATATCTAGGGAGTTAATAAGATACATGATACTTGAACGATGCTATTGGTTTCAGTAAAAATGATTATTTAAGTCACAAATGATATGATATTTAGTATAGGTTGGAATATTCAAAATGAGATTAAATATATAGTTACATTTATTAAAGAAAATAGTATAATCAAGTGTTGGTAGTCTATACATAATATAAATGTAATTGTTGTTTTGGTGAATGAAAAAGAAGCATAGAGACGATCATTATACGTAAAAGTAAGATGAGTGAAAGTAGATGATATATAATAACCCCTACACATTATACACATACATGAATATAGGGGATACAGAGGGTACAACATATGTAATATATGTATTATTGTCCAGTATTAATAGATATTTAAAATAATAATTTATTAAAATAATAATCATATAGAAAACACACTTAAAGGCTAATTAGATATAATACACATACCGTGCTAGATAAACTATAATACTAATATACCCAGTAACCTGTACATATAGTTATGGGGCAATCTGATACTAAAGCTCTAAAAGAACACGTTACAATAATCGATTACGTTTTAGTAAGGATTATTTGGTTAATCTTACTACAGCACTTATATAAGGACTTATTCGAAAGTGAATTATCTCAAATATGTATTTTATATAAATTGTATGCCCATAATATATGGTAAGACTTTGAAAATGATTAGTTCAGTAGCGATAGGATTTATTGTAAATTATGGGTTTTAAATAATATAATAATAAATAATATTAATTAATAATATAATATTACTAATAATATTATAGATATATGCGATAAAAAAATACAACTTTGTTTAGTAAAAGTACGTAGTTAAATTAATAGAGAAAATATAAAAATATCAATATATGTGTTCGGTACCGTTATATACGCGATAGAATATGTCAATCGCAGAATATTTACATAGAACAAGACATGTTTAGTGATAAATATATATATATATATATATATATATATTTCAAATATAGGTTTTTCTATTATACATATATATATATATATATATATATATATATATATATATATATATATATATATATATATATATATATATATATATATATATATGTATATATATATAAAGATGAAATATGACATTACACTAATGTCAGGATATATCGAATAAAAAATCTAATCGATATAACTGATTCTCCTTAGACATTGTCTATAAACTATTTAATTTATTCATGCATATATATATAACTCAGGGGACCAACATACCTAGTATTTATAAATAAAGGAAAGAATTGTGTATAAATATATACAATTAACTAATAAAACCAGATAGTAACATATTAAGATATCTTAATATGCAATATATAATAATGATAACTTTCCTTATGTTATAATGTAAAGTTAAACAATACTTAGTTGGAAAGATATAAAATATCATATTATATTGTTAAAGTTACTGTTAACTCATAAAGTACAGATTAGAAAAGTATTTAAGATATATTCTATAACGTATAAGTATGGAATATATATATATATATGGAAAACAAAATAATGTTCTAAATAATTAACACATTTGAAATAATTCAAATATAAAATAAAGACAAATAATATAGTGATATACTATTTTATTAATAGCTCGATTCGAGAAAAATACTTTAGAGAAAAATACCGAATTCAGAGGTTGAAACTCTATTACATCGCTGTGAAGAATTAATTGAATAATAATCATGGAGAACATATCGATAATCAAAAGTATTTATGCCTCAATTTCATATAATTCAACTTAATTTGCTAATGATACCATTACAATTAGTAGTAGAAATGAAGAACTATAAAACCTGATTGATATCACTGATCTGCATTTATTAACATTTTACAATAGGATGAAATTATGTCAATTGATTCTAGACATATTTGTGATACTTATGGTCTAGTTTTTTTTATCCGACTTTCAAAAATTTCCAAAAAGTAAAATTTCTAGAAATAATGTTATTTTTATAATTTTTAAAACCTAAATTATTAGTATAATATTTTATAAAATCATATAAATATACCTACATATCTTTTATATATATATACCTTTAAAATATTATAAAATATGTTTATAAGTTGTATAAATAAATGATTTTCAAACTATGTACACCACACATATTGGATTATGTTTAACAACATAATTCATAGGTCGATATTTGACAACAAAAATTATAGGTTACATATGTAATATATTTTATAAGATTGATTTGTAACGCTCATTTCAGATATTTTTTCATTTAATCATATCTGATTTAGTTTTCGATGTATATATCGAAATATACAAGTAGTTATAGGAATAAAAACGGTATATTTTAAAATAAGTATAACGTTTGACGAACGTCGTTCGTTTCAGTATAACGAAAATAAGTAGAAGAATGATAATAAGTAGAAGACATTAAGCATATATATATATATATATATATATATATAACCTATTTATATGTATATATATATATATATATATATATTTCCGTTTATTATAATATTATAATATTATACATATGTTAATGAAATAATAAACTAATAAGTATCACTAACCCTGCTTATGACATAAATCCGAAACGTATGTTTGCATATTGGAATATATTTTAGACTCAATTATATGTTTACTCTCATGATATGAGTTACAATTTTTATTATCTATGTATATTTTAATTCCACCTATTTTCGTGACATTCAATGACCACTTTAATTCATTATTACACTGGATTTGATTACATTTCAAGTATATCAATATTTGTTTACGTCTTATAACAACGGGTGCAATAATATTGTGGAATGCTCGCTCGTCAAGCGTAGTTAGTAGATTGTGACTTATATATAGAGTTGTTAGTGATGGCAGACGTGCTAGATCGAAAATGAATATTTCTATTCTATTATGTGAAAGGTCTATAGTTGATAATTTATTATTGAAATTGAAAGTAGACTTTCCTATTACAGTTATCAAATTATATTGCATTTGTAATATCTTCAAAGCAGGTAGTTTAATTAATAGTTTATCTATAGAAATTATATTATTTCTATTCATATTAAATGTTATTAAATACCAATTTGATGTAATGATATCATCAGTAAAATATGACTCTCCTTCGATACCAACAATTGATTTGTTATTGCATCGATAATACGTATATGTTAGAGTTGTGTCAAGAAATATATTCGATCGTAAAGTATTATTTTCATAAATATCATCATCTGTACATACCCGTGTTATTAGATAACCAACCTGAATTATATTAATATTTAGAGGAATAAGTATATATATATATATATATATATATATATAAACTGCTTGTATGACTCAGTTGGCTAAGGCGTCAGACACACAAGAAGTAGGACGCGTAGTGAGCCTCGTCCAGTCCATTAAATTAGGGCTTCGAATAATATTTAGAAGTGATTTTATATAATTGTTTTTAAATAAATGATCGGCTCTCGTAAAAACCATGGTTGCCTTAACATGAGAGCGGCTTCAAAAGAACATTAGAGCCATATGGTTATAAGTGAAAATTTCATCTAAGTTTCTGGATGAGATGAAAGGACTCCACCAAATAAAAATAACAATAACAATAACAATATATATAGATATAGAAATTTATAAATTATTGCACTAACTATTTTGTAAACACAAAATAGTCAACCAAATATTTGTGTTCACAAATTTGATAATATTATACAAATATAATTTATCAAACCCATATAATATATACATATATATATATATATATATATATATACATATATATATATATATATATATATATATATATATATATATATATATATATATATCACTATCAGTAGCGTTACTAGTACATTTCCGCAGAAGCCCACACGTGGACGTCTTCGTATACATCTTCATTAACGTATACGTCAGTGTCTATGTATCCGCCTTCGTTAAAGCATCTCATACTATCGTATGTCTACGTCGTGTATACAATGTATACGTATGTCGTATGTCGTATGTCGTATGTCGTATGTCGTATGTCGTATGTCGTATGTCGTATGTCGTACGTATAACTCATACATACATATGTTATGTATTACATATATAAATATTCATATATGTATTGTACTATATTTAAATTATCCTTATAAACTATCATAGGTTATATATAGATAGGCCCTACGTCGTAGGAGTATAGGCAGCCGTATACATTAACATATCGATAGGTAATCATTATACTGTATATAGTAATATCAAGGTATTCTATAACAAGTTTCTTATTCCATGTTACGAATCGATCACATACATTAACTCGTTATTAAATATAATAGTTAATAACTCAATCTATTATATTTTCAAATATAAATTTGACAACAATAATATATATATATATATATATATATATATATATATATATATATAGTAACCTGTTTTGTAGATATGCAGAAAATGAAAGGAACGAAATTTAACAAAATAATTTGTATATCCATTTTACGTAAATATTAATAAATAATAACAATATTTAATTTTTATTTAATATTGCGATAATTTATTTTTCTATTCAATATAATTATATACATAAATAAATATTAATCAATTTTAGAAAATTATCTAGAAAATTAAATTGTATACATTATTTCAATAATTTATTATAACTTACCTTTGTATATACACAAAAATACACATACACAAACATACACACATATATACACAATCAAATGTAGTAGTAGTAGTAGTAATAGTATTTATGTATACACAAAGATTAATATAATATTCTACAATGTGTTTTACTGTTTGTCGAACCGTTTACAGGTGTGGGTTCCGTGATTTAACGATCATCCGTAAAAATAATATAATAAAATAAAATAACATTCTTAAATATAATAATATAATAATAATATAATAACACGATTTCAAAGAGGGTTAGATATGTGGTATTTTAGTGGGGAACGTTTGAATAGCTCCTTGAGTTTATATAAAGTGGTGATTGAGATATCTTCTTTGCGTATGGTATACCTTCCATCAATACACATACTTACCTAAATACTGTATTATCGCATTGTCTGATGAATTAACTATATTTCAAATAATAACTCACTAGGCGTGTAGGTGCGATATCATTTCTAATATTAAATGATTTAGAAATATATAGACATATATACCTATATATCCATTAATATTATGAACTTCCTTCTTTATAGTATTCGTATATCCCTTACACATAAGGTTTTTAGCTAAATTATCTAACTCATAAATCAACCTCTACACAAGAATATATTGTATTGTCTGATGAATATCATGATTTCATTTATAATCTTCCTTGATCTACTTCCTTGATAATTCTAGTTAACTTAAATAATCACAATAATTCTCTCATTTCTATAGTTAAATCAAATTCATAAATTAATCTCATTCCTTATTCCAAGATATAACATTTACACATATTCCATTAACAATACCCTTTATATGATATTTAAACCCCAATATAACCATAGTATCAAAGTACAGGTATAATCTCTTATCCAATACAATTTAATTAATAACATATATTTTACTTATAGCGTTATCTATATATGAAAAATGTGAGCAAATTAAACGCAAAAGTATTACATATTGATATTTTAAATATATTGATCTATGATCCTATATAAAAATATCAATGATGAGATTTATCTTCTACTTATGTAGATGTAGAAAATATATATATATATATATATATATATATAAGCAAAATCACTGATTTATATTTAGATATGTTTGAATCTAATCAGTGATTGCACGCACGCAATTTTATATTGTATATAATTTGATTAGCATTATACTGATATGCATTGATAAATATATGTATTATACTACTAATATATATATATATATATATATATATATATATATATAAATATATATATTTTCTCTCTAATTCAGTTATAAAGTACGAAGTAAATTATGGCTAATAGATTAATTATAGTAAATGAAGTATTGTGCTTCTGTGTAAATGCAAGAGAAACGATGAATATAGATGCCATTCAAATGGTATTATCTGAATTTTTCACAACTGATGAACTTTTAAATGCAAAAAAGTGTATTACAGATATAGAATACATTGTAAAGTTAATGGAAACTAGTGAATCTAGGCTCAATGTTAAGCGTAAAGCGCCGAACCTAGCTGAAAATATCTCTAAATATCTCGTAGCTATCCTTGATCTGATTGATGAGTTCAATTCTCCATCCATACCATTATTTGTTGCATCTGATATTAGGAGATTACCGCCAATTGGTGATCAGAATACAAATATGGCTTCAATACATTCAGCTATAATTATGTTGCGAAATAATATTAACCTAATTAATGAATCAATTGCACCACTGCTCGATAAATCTTCAGTAAATCACGTACAGATTAATAATTTATTGGATAATACATCTGATAATATATCCTCAGATAAACAAGTCAATCCTACTGTGAATAATGATCTGAATAAGAACTTGACCTATGCATCAATCGTAAATTCTAAGACTTCTGATGATGGATTTAGACTGGTGAATCCTAAGAAACCAAAGAAAGATAAGGATCGATCTTCACTGAGTACTACACGAAAAAAGCAAGATATCTACGTCGGGAAGGGGTCGTCTGAAGCATTAGGAAAAACTCCTGGTAGGCGTTATCATTTATTCTTATCGTGTATTAATATTGATGTAACAACAGATGTTTTAAAAACTTATATATGTAATGAATTTAAAATTTCCGATAATGATTGTCAGGTGGAAAATATTAATACTAGACAAAAATTTGTATCATCTTTTAAGGTGAGTTTGATGATTGATAGTGTCCAATATGCTTATGATGGTAATAGATGGCCAAAAGGAATTATTATAAAGAGATTTTTTATTAGAAATAATAATAATGCTACTAATAATAGTTCATATGCAAGTAATACATCTGCATCTACATTAAATCAATGAATCTAAATAATAAGCTTAAGTTAATGTCTTTAAATTGTAATGGCATAAAAAATAAAATAGATGAAATATTAGATTTTTATAATAATGTAGATTTATTCTGTTTCCAAGAACATTGGCTTTCTACTGAAGAATGCCTATTGTTCAATACTATAAGTGATATGTTTTGTGGTTATGGTAATGCAGCTTTTGACAACTCTCAATTGAGAATAGGTAGACCGTTTGGTGGGGTTGGGTTTATGTGGAATAAGAATATTGATAGATATGTCTCAATTATAAAATCAGATTATGATTGGCTAATTTGTATTAAAATGTTTAATTTCTATATAATTAATGTTTATATGCCTTATGAATGTCCTAATAATGTAGATAAATGTAATACTCAATTGATACAACTTTTTTTATATTGTGATTGTCTTAATACTAGCAATTATTGTATAATTGGTGATTTAAATTCTAATATTTTGAATTTAAAATCTTTATATAGTAATAATTTAATAAAGTACTGTGATGAAAAAAATTTGATTATATCTGATAGTTTGCTTCTTGAGCCTAATAGTTATACCTGCGTAAGCTCTGCTTGGAATTCTTTTTCTTGGCTAGACCATGTTATCTCAACAAATGATATGCATATTTCTTTAATTGACATTACTATTGATTATTCTTTTATACTCTCGGATCATCATCCGTTATTAATAACTGTAAGACAAGATAATACACCTTTAGTAGTTTCAAATGACTCTAAAGTGAATAAGAGAATAAAATGGAATAATCTAAATAAAAAGCAAATATTATTATACAAACAGAATACAAAATTTAGACTCAATAGATTAATTACTTCAATTAATAGTAGTAATAATGTTAATTTTTCAGAATCAGTATACAATACACTATTAAGTATACTTTTAAGTGAATCTGATGTATTACATATTAAACTTAAAACTAATTTCAAAAATCTTCGGTCAGAATGGACTAGTGACGTAAAAAAGTATCATTCGATTGCTAGATCAAATTATTTAATATGGAGATCAGTAAATAATCCCCGTTATGGTATAGTTTATGATAACATGGTTATGTGAAGGAGAAAGTTCAAATATGAGTTACGCACAAGTAAAGCTTATTATAGCCGAATAGAAGCGAATGATGTTGCATTCAAATTAATAAATGATCGTAATTCATTTTGGAAAATTGTATCTAGTAAATTAAAAAAAAACTTATCAATACAAAATAATATTGATAATGTACATGGCTTATCTGATATTGTAAAATTCTGGTTCAATCATTATAGTTGCATTTTCAATAGATGCAAAGATGGTCATTACCCCTACCAAATAGTGGATATTAATGAAATAGTTTATACAGATAGAAATGAAATATCATCTATTATTAAGACTATTAAAAAAGGTAAAAATGTGGGTCCTGATGGATTATCAGTTGAACACATTAATTATGCAGATAATACTATTATAGATACACTAGTATTACTAATCAATAACATGCTTCTAAATTCTTATTTCCCGAGTAAGTTAATTGAATCATATATTTTACCCATTATTAAAAATAAAAACAAAAGAACTACTGATTCAGCGAATTATAGGCCCATATATCTCTAATGTAATTTGTAAGATAATTGAGAAAGTAATTTACAATAGAATATATAAACTATTATCTACTCATGATAATCAATTTGGTTTTAAAGCAAAGCTTGGCACGGAAATGTGTGTCTTTTCCCTAAAACAGTTGATCAATGATTATAAAAATAACAACACAAATATGTTTGTTGCATTTTTAGATGCATCCAAAGCATTTGATAATACCCAAGCAACCAAAATCATAAAATGTACATGTACAGAAACAGTTCTTGTGTACTAGTATTGGTAACAGTTTTTTGGTAAGTTTCTGTAATAGTTACGATGTACATGAACGCAATCAGGATTTTCGTACTATTGTCCGTAACCATAGTACATTGTACTAGTACAAATCCGGATTTCCGTACTATTGTCTGTAACCATAAACCAATAGTTAATATAATAAAATAAATAATAAAATAAATTTATTTATATATAAATATTTATTATAATTAGAATTATTTGTTCGTCCTTTGAAATCTCTGTTTCATTTCTTTCAAAATAATTGAAAGAGGTGATGTCTTCACATATACAGTTGAGCTAATTTCTGTAATATTAAATAATAATTAGTTACATTATATATATATATATATATATATATATATATATATGTATATACCATATATATACAATTAAAAGTTGTATAGGTAATAATGTTATGCGTAATTTGTATTGTTAACTGGCATTAAGTTAAAGTTCATCGGTTACTTATACTATGCAATGCATAGTATGCATTCAAGTTCAAAGTAGCAATAAATACATCTAGAACTTTGATAAATAATTATTTATCTATATTTATTAGTACCGCAATTTAAATAGCACTAATATGCGGCACCATAGTGCCACTATCACTGATTACTTTACTTACTGGGTATATATATATATATATATATATATATATATATATATATATCTATTATATAAAAGAAAGTCTATTTAATTATATATATATACTAGCCGTACCCGACCCGGCGTTGCTCGGTTTTTGAATATTTGCCTATTATCTATTATTTATTAATTATAGATATATTATATACCTATTCATGATTATGCATTGCTATATATACAATAAAATAAATGTTAGCTAAAATACAAACAAAATATAGAAAAATATTTAAAAAATTAGTGGAAATATATTAAAAAATGCAACAATATTACAAAATATGTTTTAAAAAATGTCTAAAACCCAAACTTAAACCCAAACCGTACCCAAACCGGCGTTGCTCGGATATTGATTGTTTGCCTATCTATTATTTATTAATTATAGCTGTTCCTGATTCTTCATTGTTATATATACAATTAAATAAATGTTAGCTGAAATACAAACAAATGTAGAAAAATATTTTAATAATTAAAAAATTAGTAGAAAAATATTTCAAAAAATATATTAAAAAATACAATAAATATTTTGAATATTACAAAATATGTTTTAAAAAGATGTCGAAAACCCAAACCTAAACCCAAACCGTACCCGACCTGGCGTTGCTCGGTTTTTGATTTTTTGCCAATTATTATTTATTAATTATAGCTATTACTAATTCTGCATTGCTAAATATTTATATTTAATTTGTTCCTAACTATTATTTATATACAATAAAATAAATGTTAGATGACATACAAACAAATGTAGAAAAATATTTTAATATTTAAAAAATTAGTGGAAAAATATTTTAAAAAATATATTAAAAAATACAACTAATATTTCAATTATTATAAAATATGTTTTAAAAAAATGTCTAAAACCAAAACCCACACCGTCCTGACACGGCGTTGCTAGGTTTTTGATTGTTTTCCTATCTATTATTTATTAATTATAACAATTCCTGATTTTAAATTTGTTGCCTTACCCAACACGACGTTTCTCGGTTTTTAATTATTTGCCTATCCATTATTAATTATAGCTATTCCTAATTATGCATAGCTAATCTTTAATTTTTAGTCTTCTAACTAATATTTAATAAATCTAACTGTATCCGATGTATATCTAGCGTTGTTCTTTTTTAGATTTATTCGTAAAATATTTTGTAAAAATACAAAAAATAATTTAAAATATTATAAAATATATTTTTAAAAAGTGTCTACAAATATTTTTTAAATATAAAAAATATTTCAACATATTAGTAGCCATACCCATCCCGGCGTTGCTAGGTTTTTGATTGTTTGACTATTTTTATTAATTATAGCTATTCCTGATTATTCTAAAATATATAATTGCTAAAAAATACAAAAAATATTTAAAATATTATAAAATATGTTTTAAAAAAATGTCGAAAACTCAAACCTAAACCCAAATCCAAACAGTATCCGACTCGATATTTATCGGTTTTTGATTATTTGCCTATTTATTATTTATTAATTAGAGCTATTTCTGATCCTACATTTCTAGTATATACAATTAAATAAAGTTTATCTAAAATACAAACAAATGTGGAAACATATTTTTTTTAATATTTAAAAAATTAGTGACAAAATATTTCAAAAAATACAACAGATATTTCAAATAATCCAAAATATGTTGAAAACCTGAACCCAAACAGTTCCAAATCGTCGTTGCTCGTTTTTTTATTATTTGTCTATCTATCATTTATTAATTATAACTATTCCTTATTTGGAATTTCTTGCCGTACCCAACTTTGCTTTACTTGTTGTTTGATAGTTTACCTATCTATTATTTATTAATTATGGCTATTCATGATTCTGCTTTTCATATACAATAACATAAATTGTTGCTAAAATTCAAACAAATTTATACAAATATTAATATCTCAAAAATTAGTGGAAAAATATTTCAAAAATATTTCACAAAATATTTTTAAAAATACAACACATATTTCCAATATTACAAAATATTACTTAAAAAATGTCGAAAACTCAAACTGCACCCTGCATTGCTCGATTTTTGATTTTTGATTATTGTTGCCCATTTATTATTTATTAATTATAGCTATATCTGATTCTGTATTTCTGTATTGCTACAAAATATATTTTTTATAAATTTTCTACAAATATTTTAAAAAGTATATTATTATATCTTATAATATTTATATATTTATTATATAATTATAATATTTTAATTATATCTTAAAATAATAATATTTCAACGAATAGTTGAAAAATATAAAAAATTATTTCAAATAATATTTTTTAAAATACAAAAAATATAAATAATATTACAAAATATATTTTAAAAAAATTTCAAAAAAATGTTTAAAAATATTTAAAAAAAACTTCAAAAATATTTCAAAAAATGTCAAAAATATTTCAAAAATATTTCAAAAAATTTCCAAAATTTCCAAAAATTTCAAAAAAAAATCAAAAAAAATTCAAAAAAATAGTTCGAAAAAATGTAAAAAAAATATTTCAAAAATGCGACGCCGAAGATTTTGGGCGACAAAAAATCATTTTAATGGCAAAAAGTCAATTTTTCAGGTTTTTCTGGGGTACGCGGTATAATATTCAAAAAATTTTCCGGACCAAGACCATACTGTTGCAAATTTATTAAGATCGGGTATAAAATATTTTCGCGACGTACCCCGGTTCTCGAGTTACTTCACCAGATACACACACACATATATATATATATCTATTATATAAAAGAAAGTCTATTTAATTATATATATATATGTGTGTGTGTGTGTGTGTATCTGGTGAGGTAACTCGAGAACCGGGGTACGTCGCGAAAATATGTTATACCCGATCTTAATAAATTTGCAACAGTATGGTCTTGGTCCGGAAAATTTTTTGAATTTTATACCGCGTACCCCAGAAAAACCTGAAAAATTGACTTTTTGCCATTAAAATGATTTTTTGTCGTCCAAAATCTTCGGCGTCGCATTTTTGAAATATTTTTTTTACATTTTTTCGAACTATTTTTTTGAATTTTTTTTGATTTTTTTTTGAAATTTTTGGAAATTTTGGAAATTTTTTGAAATATTTTTGAAATATTTTTGACATTTTTTGAAATATTTTTGAAGTTTTTTTTAAATATTTTTAAACATTTTTTTGAAATTTTTTTAAAATATATTTTGTAATATTATTTATATTTTTTGTATTTTAAAAAATATTATTTGAAATAATTTTTTATATTTTTCAACTATTCGTTGAAATATTATTATTTTAAGATATAATTAAAATATTATAATTATATAATAAATATATAAATATTATAAGATATAATAATATACTTTTTAAAATATTTGTAGAACATTTATAAAAAATATATTTTGTAATATTTGGAAATATTTGTTGTATACTAGGAATACAGAATCAGGAATAGCTATACTTAATAAATAATAGATAGGCAAACAATCAAAAATCGATCAACGCAGGGTGCGGTTTGGGTTTTCGATATTTATTAAGTACTATTTTGTAATATTGGAAATATGTGTTGTATTTTTTTAAATATTATTTGAAATATTTTTGAAATATTTTTCCACTAATTTTTGAGATATTAATATTTGTATAAATTTGTTTGAATTTTAGCAACAATTTATGTTATTGTATATGAAAAGCAGAATCATGAATAGCCATAAATAATAAATAATAGATAGGTAAGCTATCAAACAACGAGTAAAGCAAAGTTGGGTACGGCAAGAAATTCCAAATCAGGAATAGTTATAATTAATAAATGATAGATAGGCAAATAATAAAAAACCGAGCAACGCCGATTTGGAACTGTTTGGGTTTAGGTTTTCAACATATTTTGGAATATTTGAAATATCTGTTGTATTTTTTGAAATATTTTTTATCTAATTTTTTAAATATTAAAAAAAATATGTTTCTACATATGTTTAATTTTATTTAATTGTATATACTAGAAATGTAGGATCAGGAATAGCTCTAATTAATAAATAATAAATAGGCAAACAATCAAAAACCGATAAATGTCGAGTCGAGTACTGTTTGGATTTGGGTTTAGGTTTGAGTTTTCGACATTTTTTTAAAACATATTTTGTAATATTTTAAATATTTTTTGTATTTGTTAGCAATTATATATTTTAGAATAATCAGGAATAGCTATAATTAATAAAAATAAATAGTCAAACAATCAAAAACCTAGCAACGCCGGGTAGGGTATGACTGCTAATATGTTGAAATATTTTTTATATTTAAAAAATATTTTTAGACACTTTTTAAAAATATATTTTATAATATTTTAAAGTATTTTTGTATTTTTGTATTTTTACAAAATATTTTACGAATAAGTCTTAAAAAGAACAACGCTAGATCTACATCGGATACAGTTAGATTTATTAAATATTAGTTAGAAGACAACAATTAAAGAATAGCTATGCATAATTAGGAATAACTATAATTAATAATTGATAGGCAAATAATAAAAAAACGAGCAACGTCGGGTTGGGTTCGGCAAACAATTCTAAATCAGGAATAGTTATAATTAATAAAGTATAGATAGGCATATAATTAAAAACCGATCAACGCCGTTTTGGGACGGTTTGGGTTTGGGTTTTCAACATATTTTGTAATATTTGAAATATTTGTTGTATTTTTTAAAATATTTTTTGAAATATTTGTTCACTAATTTTTTAAATATTATAAACAATATTTTTCTATATTTGTTTGTATTTTAAATAAACTTTATTTAATTGTATATACTAGAAATATAGAATCAGAAATTGCCCTAATTAATAAATAATAAATAATAGATAGGCAAACAAACAAAAACCAAGAAATGCCGGGTCGGGTATGGTTTGTTTTTAAAACATATTTTGTAATATTTTATATATTTTTTTGCAATTTTTAGCAATTATATATTTTAGAATAATCAGGAATAGCTATAATTAATAAAAAAAATTAATAGGCATTAAAAATCAGGTATGGCTACTAATATGTTGAAATATTTTTTATATTTCTTAAAATATTTTTAGACACTTTTTAAAAATATATTTTGTAATATTTTAAATTATTATTTGTAATCTTACCAAATATTTTACAAATAATCTTAAAAACGAACAACGCTGAGTCTACATCGGATACAGTTAGAATTAGTAAATATTAGTTAGAAGAAAACAATTAAATATTAGCTAAGTATAATCAGGAATAGCTACAATTAATAGGCAAATAATCAAAAACCTAGCAACGCAGGGTAGTGTACGGTTTGTGTTTGGGTTTAGGTTTGGGTTTTAGACATTTTTTTAAAACATATTTTTTAATATTTGAAATATTTGTTGTATTTTTTAACATATTATTTGAAAATGTTTTCTACTTTGTTTTGTATGTCAGCTAACATTTATTTTATTATATATATCAATTAAGAATCAGGAATAGCTATAATTAATATATAATATATAGGAAAATAATCAAAACCGAGCAACGCCGGGTCGGGTACGGCTATTTTTTGAAATATTTTTAAAAATTTTTTTTCATACATTTTTGTGGACATTTTTTTGAAATATTTTTTTATATTTTTCAACTAATCTTTGAAATATTATTATTTTAAGATATAATTAAAATATTATAATTATATAATAAATATATAAATATTATAAGATATAAATATTATACTTTTTAAAATATTTGTAGAAAATTTATAAAAAATATATTTTGTAGCAATACAGAAATACAGAATCAGAAATAGCTATAATTAATAAATAATAAATGGGCAACAACAATCAAAAATCAAAAATCGAGCAATGCAGGGTGCAGTTTGAGTTTTCGACATTTTTTAAGTAATATTTTGTAATATTGGAAATATGTGTTGTATTTTTAAAAATATTTTGTGAAATATTTTTGAAATATTTTTCCACTAATTTTTGAGATATTAATATTTGTATAAATTTGTTTGAATTTTAGCAACAATTTATGTTATTGTATATGAAAAGCAGAATCATGAATAGCCATAATTAATAAATAATAGATAGGTAAACTATCAAACAACAAGTAAAGCAAAGTTGGGTACGGCAAGAAATTCCAAATAAGGAATAGTTATAATTAATAAATGATAGATAGACAAATAATAAAAAAACGAGCAACGACGATTTGGAACTGTTTGGGTTCAGGTTTTCAACATATTTTGGATTATTTGAAATATCTGTTGTATTTTTTGAAATATTTTGTCACTAATTTTTTAAATATTAAAAAAAATATGTTTCCACATTTGTTTGTATTTTAGATAAACTTTATTTAATTGTATATAGTAGAAATGTAGGATCAGAAATAGCTCTAATTAATAAATAATAAATAGGCAAATAATCAAAAACCGATCGGATACTATTTGGATTTGGGTTTAGGTTTGAGTTTTCGACATTTTTTTAAAACATATTTTATAATATTTTAAATATTTTTTGTATTTTTTAGCAATTATATATTTTAGAATAATCAGGAATAGCTATAATTAATAAAAATAGTCAAACAATCAAAAACCTAGCAACGCCGGGTAGGGTATGGCTACTAATATGTTGAAATATTTTTTATATTTAAAAAATATTTTTAGACACTTTTTAAAAATATATTTTATAATATTTTAAATTATTTTTTGTATTTTTACAAAATATTTTACGAATAAATCTAAAAAAGAACAACGCTAGATATACATCGGATACAGTTAGATTTATTAAATATTAGTTAGAAGACTAAAAATTAAAGATTAGCTATGCATAATTAGGAATAACTATAATTAATAATTGATAGGCAAATAATTAAAAACCGAGAAACGTCGTGTTGGGTAAGGCAAAAAATTTAAAATCAGGAATTGTTATAATTAATAAATAATAGATAGGAAAACAATCAAAAACCTAGCATCGCCGTGTCAGGACGGTGTGGGTTTTGGTTTTAGACATTTTTTTAAAACATATTTTATAATAATTGAAATATTAGTTGTATTTTTTAATATATTTTTTAAAATATTTTTCCACTAATTTTTTAAATATTAAAATATTTTTCTACATTTGTTTGTATGTCATCTAACATTTATTTTATTGTATATAAATAATAGTTAGGAACAAATTAAATATAAATATTTAGCAATGCAGAATTAGTAATAGCTATAATTAATAAATAATAATTGGCAAAAAATCAAAAACCGAGCAACGCCAGGTCGGGTACGGTTTGGGTTTAGGTTTGGGTTTTCGACATCTTTTTAAAACATATTTTGTAATATTCAAAATATTTATTGTATTTTTTAATATATTTTTTGAAATATTTTTCTACTAATTTTTTAATTATTAAAATATTTTTCTACATTTGTTTGTATTTCAGCTAACATTTATTTAATTGTATATATAACAATGAAGAATCAGGAACAGCTATAATTAATAAATAATAGATAGGCAAACAATCAATATCCGAGCAACTCCGGTTTGGGTACGGTTTGGGTTTAAGTTTGGGTTTTAGACATTTTTTAAAACATATTTTGTAATATTTGTTGCATTTTTTAATATATTTCCACTAATTTTTTAAATATTTTTCTATATTTTGTTTGTATTTTAGCTAACATTTATTTTATTGTATATATAGCAATGCATAATCATGAATAGGTATATAATATATCTATAATTAATAAATAATAGATAATAGGCAAATATTCAAAAACCGAGCAACGCCGGGTCGGGTACGGCTAGTATATATATATAATTAAATAGACTTTCTTTTATATAATAGACTAGCCGTACCCGACCCGGCGTTGCTCGGTTTTGATTATTTTCCTATATATTATATATTAATTATAGCTATTCCTGATTCTTAATTGATATATATAATAAAATAAATGTTAGCTGACATACAAAACAAAGTAGAAACATTTTCAAATAATATGTTAAAAAATACAACAAATATTTCAAATATTAAAAAATATGTTTTAAAAAAATGTCTAAAACCCAAACCTAAACCCAAACACAAACCGTACACTACCCTGCGTTGCTAGGTTTTTGATTATTTGCCTATTAATTGTAGCTATTCCTGATTATACTTAGCTAATATTTAATTTTTTTCTTCTAACTAATATTTACTAATTCGTACGTCGCGAAAATATTTTATACCCGATCTTAATAAATTTGCAACAGTATGGTCTTGGTCCGGAAAATTTTTTGAATTTTATACCGCGTACCCCAGAAAAACCTGAAAAATTGACTTTTTGCCATTAAAATGATTTTTTGTCGTCCAAAATCTTCGGCGTCGCATTTTTGAAATATTTTTTTTACATTTTTTCGAACTATTTTTTTGAATTTTTTTTGATTTTTTTTTTGAAATTTTTGGAAATTTTGGAAATTTTTTGAAATATTTTTGAAATATTTTTGACATTTTTTGAAATATTTTTGAAGTTTTTTTTAAATATTTTTAAACATTTTTTTGAAATTTTTTTAAAATATATTTTGTAATATTATTTATATTTTTTGTATTTTAAAAAATATTATTTGAAATAATTTTTTATATTTTTCAACTATTCGTTGAAATATTATTATTTTAAGATATAATTAAAATATTATAATTATATAATAAATATATAAATATTATAAGATATAATAATATACTTTTTAAAATATTTGTAGAACATTTATAAAAAATATATTTTGTAATATTTGGAAATATTTGTTGTATACTAGGAATACAGAATCAGGAATAACTATAATTAATAAATAATAGATAGGCAAACAATCAAAAATCGATCAACGCAGGGTGCGGTTTGGGTTTTCGATATTTATTAAGTACTATTTTGTAATATTGGAAATATGTGTTGTATTTTTTTAAATATTATTTGAAATATTTTTGAAATATTTTTCCACTAATTTTTGAGATATTAATATTTGTATAAATTTGTTTGAATTTTAGCAACAATTTATGTTATTGTATATGAAAAGCAGAATCATGAATAGCCATAAATAATAAATAATAGATAGGTAAGCTATCAAACAACGAGTAAAGCAAAGTTGGGTACGGCAAGAAATTCCAAATCAGGAATAGTTATAATTAATAAATGATAGATAGGCAAATAATAAAAAACCGAGCAACGCCGATTTGGAACTGTTTGGGTTTAGGTTTTCAACATATTTTGGAATATTTGAAATATCTGTTGTATTTTTTGAAATATTTTTTATCTAATTTTTTAAATATTAAAAAAAATATGTTTCTACATATGTTTAATTTTATTTAATTGTATATACTAGAAATGTAGGATCAGGAATAGCTCTAATTAATAAATAATAAATAGGCAAACAATCAAAAACCGATAAATGTCGAGTCGAGTACTGTTTGGATTTGGGTTTAGGTTTGAGTTTTCGACATTTTTTTAAAACATATTTTGTAATATTTTAAATATTTTTTGTATTTGTTAGCAATTATATATTTTAGAATAATCAGGAATAGCTATAATTAATAAAAATAAATAGTCAAACAATCAAAAACCTAGCAACGCCGGGTAGGGTATGACTGCTAATATGTTGAAATATTTTTTATATTTAAAAAATATTTTTAGACACTTTTTAAAAATATATTTTATAATATTTTAAAGTATTTTTGTATTTTTGTATTTTTACAAAATATTTTACGAATAAGTCTTAAAAAGAACAACGCTAGATCTACATCGGATACAGTTAGATTTATTAAATATTAGTTAGAAGACAACAATTAAAGAATAGCTATGCATAATTAGGAATAACTATAATTAATAATTGATAGGCAAATAATAAAAAAACGAGCAACGTCGGGTTGGGTTCGGCAAACAATTCTAAATCAGGAATAGTTATAATTAATAAAGTATAGATAGGCATATAATTAAAAACCGATCAACGCCGTTTTGGGACGGTTTGGGTTTGGGTTTTCAACATATTTTGTAATATTTGAAATATTTGTTGTATTTTTTAAAATATTTTTTGAAATATTTGTTCACTAATTTTTTAAATATTATAAACAATATTTTTCTATATTTGTTTGTATTTTAAATAAACTTTATTTAATTGTATATACTAGAAATATAGAATCAGAAATTGCCCTAATTAATAAATAATAAATAATAGATAGGCAAACAAACAAAAACCAAGAAATGCCGGGTCGGGTATGGTTTGTTTTTAAAACATATTTTGTAATATTTTATATATTTTTTTGCAATTTTTAGCAATTATATATTTTAGAATAATCAGGAATAGCTATAATTAATAAAAAAAATTAATAGGCATTAAAAATCAGGTATGGCTACTAATATGTTGAAATATTTTTTATATTTCTTAAAATATTTTTAGACACTTTTTAAAAATATATTTTGTAATATTTTAAATTATTATTTGTAATCTTACCAAATATTTTACAAATAATCTTAAAAACGAACAACGCTGAGTCTACATCGGATACAGTTAGAATTAGTAAATATTAGTTAGAAGAAAACAATTAAATATTAGCTAAGTATAATCAGGAATAGCTACAATTAATAGGCAAATAATCAAAAACCTAGCAACGCAGGGTAGTGTACGGTTTGTGTTTGGGTTTAGGTTTGGGTTTTAGACATTTTTTTAAAACATATTTTTTAATATTTGAAATATTTGTTGTATTTTTTAACATATTATTTGAAAATGTTTTCTACTTTGTTTTGTATGTCAGCTAACATTTATTTTATTATATATATCAATTAAGAATCAGGAATAGCTATAATTAATATATAATATATAGGAAAATAATCAAAACCGAGCAACGCCGGGTCGGGTACGGCTATTTTTTGAAATATTTTTAAAAATTTTTTTTCAAATATTTTAAAACATTTTTTTGAAATATTTGTAAACATTTTTGTGGACATTTTTTTGAAATATTTTTTTATATTTTTCAACTAATCTTTGAAATATTATTATTTTAAGATATAATTAAAATATTATAATTATATAATAAATATATAAATATTATAAGATATAAATATTATACTTTTTAAAATATTTGTAGAAAATTTATAAAAAATATATTTTGTAGCAATACAGAAATACAGAATCAGAAATAGCTATAATTAATAAATAATAAATGGGCAACAACAATCAAAAATCAAAAATCGAGCAATGCAGGGTGCAGTTTGAGTTTTCGACATTTTTTAAGTAATATTTTGTAATATTGGAAATATGTGTTGTATTTTTAAAAATATTTTGTGAAATATTTTTGAAATATTTTTCCACTAATTTTTGAGATATTAATATTTGTATAAATTTGTTTGAATTTTAGCAACAATTTATGTTATTGTATATGAAAAGCAGAATCATGAATAGCCATAATTAATAAATAATAGATAGGTAAACTATCAAACAACAAGTAAAGCAAAGTTGGGTACGGCAAGAAATTCCAAATAAGGAATAGTTATAATTAATAAATGATAGATAGACAAATAATAAAAAAACGAGCAACGACGATTTGGAACTGTTTGGGTTCAGGTTTTCAACATATTTTGGATTATTTGAAATATCTGTTGTATTTTTTGAAATATTTTGTCACTAATTTTTTAAATATTAAAAAAAATATGTTTCCACATTTGTTTGTATTTTAGATAAACTTTATTTAATTGTATATAGTAGAAATGTAGGATCAGAAATAGCTCTAATTAATAAATAATAAATAGGCAAATAATCAAAAACCGATCGGATACTATTTGGATTTGGGTTTAGGTTTGAGTTTTCGACATTTTTTTAAAACATATTTTATAATATTTTAAATATTTTTTGTATTTTTTAGCAATTATATATTTTAGAATAATCAGGAATAGCTATAATTAATAAAAATAGTCAAACAATCAAAAACCTAGCAACGCCGGGTAGGGTATGGCTACTAATATGTTGAAATATTTTTTATATTTAAAAAATATTTTTAGACACTTTTTAAAAATATATTTTATAATATTTTAAATTATTTTTTGTATTTTTACAAAATATTTTACGAATAAATCTAAAAAAGAACAACGCTAGATATACATCGGATACAGTTAGATTTATTAAATATTAGTTAGAAGACTAAAAATTAAAGATTAGCTATGCATAATTAGGAATAACTATAATTAATAATAGATAGGAAAACAATCAAAAACCTAGCATCGCCGTGTCAGGACGGTGTGGGTTTTGGTTTTAGACATTTTTTTAAAACATATTTTATAATAATTGAAATATTAGTTGTATTTTTTAATATATTTTTTAAAATATTTTTCCACTAATTTTTTAAATATTAAAATATTTTTCTACATTTGTTTGTATGTCATCTAACATTTATTTTATTGTATATAAATAATAGTTAGGAACAAATTAAATATAAATATTTAGCAATGCAGAATTAGTAATAGCTATAATTAATAAATAATAATTGGCAAAAAATCAAAAACCGAGCAACGCCAGGTCGGGTACGGTTTGGGTTTAGGTTTGGGTTTTCGACATCTTTTTAAAACATATTTTGTAATATTCAAAATATTTATTGTATTTTTTAATATATTTTTTGAAATATTTTTCTACTAATTTTTTAATTATTAAAATATTTTTCTACATTTGTTTGTATTTCAGCTAACATTTATTTAATTGTATATATAACAATGAAGAATCAGGAACAGCTATAATTAATAAATAATAGATAGGCAAACAATCAATATCCGAGCAACTCCGGTTTGGGTACGGTTTGGGTTTAAGTTTGGGTTTTAGACATTTTTTAAAACATATTTTGTAATATTTGTTGCATTTTTTAATATATTTCCACTAATTTTTTAAATATTTTTCTATATTTTGTTTGTATTTTAGCTAACATTTATTTTATTGTATATATAGCAATGCATAATCATGAATAGGTATATAATATATCTATAATTAATAAATAATAGATAATAGGCAAATATTCAAAAACCGAGCAACGCCGGGTCGGGTACGGCTAGTATATATATATAATTAAATAGACTTTCTTTTATATAATAGACTAGCCGTACCCGACCCGGCGTTGCTCGGTTTTGATTATTTTCCTATATATTATATATTAATTATAGCTATTCCTGATTCTTAATTGATATATATAATAAAATAAATGTTAGCTGACATACAAAATAAAGTAGAAACATTTTCAAATAATATGTTAAAAAATACAACAAATATTTCAAATATTAAAAAATATGTTTTAAAAAAATGTCTAAAACCCAAACCTAAACCCAAACACAAACCGTACACTACCCTGCGTTGCTAGGTTTTTGATTATTTGCCTATTAATTGTAGCTATTCCTGATTATACTTAGCTAATATTTAATTTTTTTCTTCTAACTAATATTTACTAATTCGTACGTCGCGAAAATATTTTATACCCGATCTTAATAAATTTGCAACAGTATGGTCTTGGTCCGGAAAATTTTTTGAATTTTATACCGCGTACCCCAGAAAAACCTGAAAAATTGACTTTTTGCCATTAAAATGATTTTTTGTCGTCCAAAATCTTCGGCGTCGCATTTTTGAAATATTTTTTTTACATTTTTTCGAACTATTTTTTTGAATTTTTTTTGATTTTTTTTTTGAAATTTTTGGAAATTTTGGAAATTTTTTGAAATATTTTTGAAATATTTTGACATTTTTTGAAATATTTTTGAAGTTTTTTTTAAATATTTTTAAACATTTTTTTGAAATTTTTTTAAAATATATTTTGTAATATTATTTATATTTTTTGTATTTTAAAAAATATTATTTGAAATAATTTTTTATATTTTTCAACTATTCGTTGAAATATTATTATTTTAAGATATAATTAAAATATTATAATTATATAATAAATATATAAATATTATAAGATATAATAATATACTTTTTAAAATATTTGTAGAACATTTATAAAAAATATATTTTGTAATATTTGGAAATATTTGTTGTATACTAGGAATACAGAATCAGGAATAACTATAATTAATAAATAATAGATAGGCAAACAATCAAAAATCGATCAACGCAGGGTGCGGTTTGGGTTTTCGATATTTATTAAGTACTATTTTGTAATATTGGAAATATGTGTTGTATTTTTTTAAATATTATTTGAAATATTTTTGAAATATTTTTCCACTAATTTTTGAGATATTAATATTTGTATAAATTTGTTTGAATTTTAGCAACAATTTATGTTATTGTATATGAAAAGCAGAATCATGAATAGCCATAAATAATAAATAATAGATAGGTAAGCTATCAAACAACGAGTAAAGCAAAGTTGGGTACGGCAAGAAATTCCAAATCAGGAATAGTTATAATTAATAAATGATAGATAGGCAAATAATAAAAAACCGAGCAACGCCGATTTGGAACTGTTTGGGTTTAGGTTTTCAACATATTTTGATATATTTGAAATATCTGTTGTATTTTTTGAAATATTTTTTATCTAATTTTTTAAATATTAAAAAAAATATGTTTCTACATATGTTTAATTTTATTTAATTGTATATACTAGAAATGTAGGATCAGGAATAGCTCTAATTAATAAATAATAAATAGGCAAACAATCAAAAACCGATAAATGTCGAGTCGAGTACTGTTTGGATTTGGGTTTAGGTTTGAGTTTTCGACATTTTTTTAAAACATATTTTGTAATATTTTAAATATTTTTTGTATTTGTTAGCAATTATATATTTTAGAATAATCAGGAATAGCTATAATTAATAAAAATAAATAGTCAAACAATCAAAAACCTAGCAACGCCGGGTAGGGTATGACTGCTAATATGTTGAAATATTTTTTATATTTAAAAAATATTTTTAGACACTTTTTAAAAATATATTTTATAATATTTTAAAGTATTTTTGTATTTTTGTATTTTTACAAAATATTTTACGAATAAGTCTTAAAAAGAACAACGCTAGATCTACATCGGATACAGTTAGATTTATTAAATATTAGTTAGAAGACAACAATTAAAGAATAGCTATGCATAATTAGGAATAACTATAATTAATAATTGATAGGCAAATAATAAAAAAACGAGCAACGTCGGGTTGGGTTCGGCAAACAATTCTAAATCAGGAATAGTTATAATTAATAAAGTATAGATAGGCATATAATTAAAAACCGATCAACGCCGTTTTGGGACGGTTTGGGTTTGGGTTTTCAACATATTTTGTAATATTTGAAATATTTGTTGTATTTTTTAAAATATTTTTTGAAATATTTGTTCACTAATTTTTTAAATATTATAAACAATATTTTTCTATATTTGTTTGTATTTTAAATAAACTTTATTTAATTGTATATACTAGAAATATAGAATCAGAAATTGCCCTAATTAATAAATAATAAATAATAGATAGGCAAACAAACAAAAACCAAGAAATGCCGGGTCGGGTATGGTTTGTTTTTAAAACATATTTTGTAATATTTTATATATTTTTTTGCAATTTTTTAGCAATTATATATTTTAGAATAATCAGGAATAGCTATAATTAATAAAAAAAATTAATAGGCATTAAAAATCAGGTATGGCTACTAATATGTTGAAATATTTTTTATATTTCTTAAAATATTTTTAGACACTTTTTAAAAATATATTTTGTAATATTTTAAATTATTATTTGTAATCTTACCAAATATTTTACAAATAATCTTAAAAACGAACAACGCTGAGTCTACATCGGATACAGTTAGAATTAGTAAATATTAGTTAGAAGAAAACAATTAAATATTAGCTAAGTATAATCAGGAATAGCTACAATTAATAGGCAAATAATCAAAAACCTAGCAACGCAGGGTAGTGTACGGTTTGTGTTTGGGTTTAGGTTTGGGTTTTAGACATTTTTTTAAAACATATTTTTTAATATTTGAAATATTTGTTGTATTTTTTAACATATTATTTGAAAATGTTTTCTACTTTGTTTTGTATGTCAGCTAACATTTATTTTATTATATATATCAATTAAGAATCAGGAATAGCTATAATTAATATATAATATATAGGAAAATAATCAAAACCGAGCAACGCCGGGTCGGGTACGGCTATTTTTTGAAATATTTTAAAAAATTTTTTTTCAAATATTTTAAAACATTTTTTTGAAATATTTGTAAACATTTTTGTGGACATTTTTTTGAAATATTTTTTTATATTTTTCAACTAATCTTTGAAATATTATTATTTTAAGATATAATTAAAATATTATAATTATATAATAAATATATAAATATTATAAGATATAAATATTATACTTTTTAAAATATTTGTAGAAAATTTATAAAAAATATATTTTGTAGCAATACAGAAATACAGAATCAGAAATAGCTATAATTAATAAATAATAAATGGGCAACAACAATCAAAAATCAAAAATCGAGCAATGCAGGGTGCAGTTTGAGTTTTCGACATTTTTTAAGTAATATTTTGTAATATTGGAAATATGTGTTGTATTTTTAAAAATATTTTGTGAAATATTTTTGAAATATTTTTCCACTAATTTTTGAGATATTAATATTTGTATAAATTTGTTTGAATTTTAGCAACAATTTATGTTATTGTATATGAAAAGCAGAATCATGAATAGCCATAATTAATAAATAATAGATAGGTAAACTATCAAACAACAAGTAAAGCAAAGTTGGGTACGGCAAGAAATTCCAAATAAGGAATAGTTATAATTAATAAATGATAGATAGACAAATAATAAAAAAACGAGCAACGACGATTTGGAACTGTTTGGGTTCAGGTTTTCAACATATTTTGGATTATTTGAAATATCTGTTGTATTTTTTGAAATATTTTGTCACTAATTTTTTAAATATTAAAAAAAATATGTTTCCACATTTGTTTGTATTTTAGATAAACTTTATTTAATTGTATATAGTAGAAATGTAGGATCAGAAATAGCTCTAATTAATAAATAATAAATAGGCAAATAATCAAAAACCGATCGGATACTATTTGGATTTGGGTTTAGGTTTGAGTTTTCGACATTTTTTTAAAACATATATTATAATATTTTAAATATTTTTTGTATTTTTTAGCAATTATATATTTTAGAATAATCAGGAATAGCTATAATTAATAAAAATAGTCAAACAATCAAAAACCTAGCAACGCCGGGTAGGGTATGGCTACTAATATGTTGAAATATTTTTTATATTTAAAAAATATTTTTAGACACTTTTTAAAAATATATTTTATAATATTTTAAATTATTTTTTGTATTTTTACAAAATATTTTACGAATAAATCTAAAAAAGAACAACGCTAGATATACATCGGATACAGTTAGATTTATTAAATATTAGTTAGAAGACTAAAAATTAAAGATTAGCTATGCATAATTAGGAATAACTATAATTAATAATTGATAGGCAAATAATTAAAAACCGAGAAACGTCGTGTTGGGTAAGGCAAAAAATTTAAAATCAGGAATTGTTATAATTAATAAATAATAGATAGGAAAACAATCAAAAACCTAGCATCGCCGTGTCAGGACGGTGTGGGTTTTGGTTTTAGACATTTTTTTAAAACATATTTTATAATAATTGAAATATTAGTTGTATTTTTTAATATATTTTTTAAAATATTTTTCCACTAATTTTTTAAATATTAAAATATTTTTCTACATTTGTTTGTATGTCATCTAACATTTATTTTATTGTATATAAATAATAGTTAGGAACAAATTAAATATAAATATTTAGCAATGCAGAATTAGTAATAGCTATAATTAATAAATAATAATTGGCAAAAAATCAAAAACCGAGCAACGCCAGGTCGGGTACGGTTTGGGTTTAGGTTTGGGTTTTCGACATCTTTTTAAAACATATTTTGTAATATTCAAAATATTTATTGTATTTTTTAATATATTTTTTGAAATATTTTTCTACTAATTTTTTAATTATTAAAATATTTTTCTACATTTGTTTGTATTTCAGCTAACATTTATTTAATTGTATATATAACAATGAAGAATCAGGAACAGCTATAATTAATAAATAATAGATAGGCAAACAATCAATATCCGAGCAACTCCGGTTTGGGTACGGTTTGGGTTTAAGTTTGGGTTTTAGACATTTTTTAAAACATATTTTGTAATATTTGTTGCATTTTTTAATATATTTCCACTAATTTTTTAAATATTTTTCTATATTTTGTTTGTATTTTAGCTAACATTTATTTTATTGTATATATAGCAATGCATAATCATGAATAGGTATATAATATATCTATAATTAATAAATAATAGATAATAGGCAAATATTCAAAAACCGAGCAACGCCGGGTCGGGTACGGCTAGTATATATATATAATTAAATAGACTTTCTTTTATATAATAGACTAGCCGTACCCGACCCGGCGTTGCTCGGTTTTGATTATTTTCCTATATATTATATATTAATTATAGCTATTCCTGATTCTTAATTGATATATATAATAAAATAAATGTTAGCTGACATACAAAACAAAGTAGAAACATTTTCAAATAATATGTTAAAAAATACAACAAATATTTCAAATATTAAAAAATATGTTTTAAAAAAATGTCTAAAACCCAAACCTAAACCCAAACACAAACCGTACACTACCCTGCGTTGCTAGGTTTTTGATTATTTGCCTATTAATTGTAGCTATTCCTGATTATACTTAGCTAATATTTAATTTTTTTCTTCTAACTAATATTTACTAATTCTAACTGTATCCGATGTAGACTCAGCGTTGTTCGTTTTTAAGATTATTTGTAAAATATTTGGTAAGATTACAAATAATAATTTAAATAATTACAAAATATATTTTTAAAAAGTGTCTAAAAATATTTTAAGAAATATAAAAAATATTTCAACATATTAGTAGCCATACCTGATTTTTAATGCCTATTTATTTTTTTATTAATTATAGCTATTCCTGATTATTCTAAAATATATAATTGCTAAAAATTGCAAAAAAATATATAAAATATTACAAAATATGTTTTAAAAACAAACCATACCCGACCCGGCATTTCTTGGTTTTTGTTTGTTTGCCTATCTATTATTTATTATTTATTAATTAGGGCAATTTCTGATTCTATATTTCTAGTATATACAATTAAATAAAGTTTATTTAAAATACAAACAAATATAGAAAAATATTGTTTATAATATTTAAAAAATTAGTGAACAAATATTTCAAAAAATATTTTAAAAAATACAACAAATATTTCAAATATTACAAAATATGTTGAAAACCCAAACCCAAACCGTCCCAAAACGGCGTTGATCGGTTTTTAATTATATGCCTATCTATTATTTATTAATTATAGCTATTCCTGATTCTGTATTCCTAGTATACAACAAATATTTCCAAATATTACAAAATATATTTTTTATAAATGTTCTACAAATATTTTAAAAAGTATATTATTATATCTTATAATATTTATATATTTATTATATAATTATAATATTTTAATTATATCTTAAAATAATAATATTTCAACGAATAGTTGAAAAATATAAAAAATTATTTCAAATAATATTTTTTAAAATACAAAAAATATAAATAATATTACAAAATATATTTTAAAAAAATTTCAAAAAAATGTTTAAAAATATTTAAAAAAAACTTCAAAAATATTTCAAAAAATGTCAAAAATATTTCAAAAATATTTCAAAAAATTTCCAAAATTTCAAAAAAAAATCAAAAAAAATTCAAAAAAATAGTTCGAAAAAATGTAAAAAAAATATTTCAAAAATGCGACGCCGAAGATTTTGGACGACAAAAAATCATTTTAATTGCAAAAAGTCAATTTTTCAGGTTTTTCTGGGGTACGCGGTATAAAATTCAAAAAATTTTCCGGACCAAGACCATACTGTTGCAAATTTATTAAGATCGGGTATAAAATATTTTCGCGACGTACCCCGGTTCTCGAGTTACCTCACCAGATACACACACACACACACACATATATATATATATATAATTAAATAGATTTTCTTTTATATAATAGATAGCTGGCTTCGCCCCGGCGTTGCCCGGGTATTATATGTGTTGTACCCGTGGGATCGTTATCAACGTAGATGTAAACAAAGATTTAATTCGTGAAAACAATTTATTTATTTATAACAAAGCACTTAAATTTATTTTTTTATTGAAAAATTTAAAATTTCTTCGTTAAATATATCGAAAACGTAAACGTTATCACCGTTTATTGCCATTTACGAATGCATTAATTATGGTAAAGTGAATATAATTACATTTTTACGAAACACCTCACATTCGCATACATTTCATGTGTGAAACATTTTTTTCTAAAATCAAAAGATTTCCCGATATCTAGCTGGCTACGGCCCGGCGTTTCCCGGGTATTATACTTGTAGTGGGACATGATAGTGTCAGAAATGTTGCCCTGCCTATTTATATGAATATATCAATATTTGAATGACATTATAATTATTACGAATTTTATTTATATTTCTTTATTTATAAAACATATATGTTTTTCATATAAGATTTTCATATATATATGAAAATCTTTGGCCAGTATATATAATTTATTTTCTCTGCGTGCTCTTGAACAGCCTACATATAATTGACCATAGGCGAAGCATTCGGTTTCAAGATATAAGCCCACGACTTTAAAAGAATGTCCTTGAGATGTGTTTATTGTCATGGAAAAACAAAGTTTTATTGGAAATTGGTGTCTTCTAAAATTAAAGGGATAATCTGATGGTATCAGTGGTATTTTGGGAAACATTACTTCTTCTCCCTTATATTAACCCGTTAGTATTTTGGCTTCTATCAAATTATTATGTAAATTAGTTATGATCAATCTGGATCCATTACATCATTTTGGGGGATTTAAATTTCTTAATAGCATGATTGGCGCTGCTACTTTTAGTGCTATTTTATGGTCTGGTAATCCGGAAAGTGTAATGGAATTCAAAAATTCTATGTGATATTCTACAACTTATTTTCTTTTGTACTCTGTCTATGGACCTATATACTTTCATCTATCCTGGAAATTTATTTAGTAAATTTTGATTTATTTTATATACATCGTCATTTTTAGGTGTTAATATATATCTTTCGCAAAGCCAATTTTCATCCAAATAAGTGTCTTCTACATTTTCATAAATTGTCGTGATGAGTTCATTTTTATTTTCCATTATATTTCCGCACGGGATAATATCTATACCATTATTTTTCTGCGTCATTCCATTACCTATATTTAAGAGATGATTTTCGAATGTGGCTGTATCGTGATTGTTTGATGAGAATACTCTCATGTTTTTAGTTAATCTTATATTTTTCCACATTACTGAAGTTTTCAAACACGAATTTATGTGGTCTGTCTTTGTACATCTTTTCACTACTGGAAGAATTTGCAGGAAATCTCTGCTAAGTATTAATGTCTGTCCTCCCATTGGCTTATATTTGTTTACTATGTCTCTTACCATTCTATATACGGCTTCTAATGCATGCTTGTGAGTCATTGTGCATTCATCCCAAATAATAAATGTACAGCTTCTAAATAGTTTCCCTGATTTTGTATTATTCTTTATTATGTTTAACTGTATTGGAATCTAAAAATGGAATGGGCTGTTATACAGTTCAATAATAGAGTTGATGCTATTCTTGATGATGCTACGGCAATATGTTCTTTATTTGCCATCTTCATTTTAGCTAGCAATAAATTAATCAAAAAAGTGTTTCCAGTTCTTGCGAGGGTATCTAGGAATAACAATTTTCCATCTTCGTTATTTATACTTTGTAAGATTTTGTTATAATATATTCTTTGTTCATCATTCAATTTAATTTCATTTGCTTTCCATCGGCCCTAATGCGTGCTTGTGAGTCATTGTGCATTCATCCCAAAAAATAAATTTACAGCTTCTAAATAGTTTCCCTGATTTTGAATTATTTTTATACTGTAAATGAAATCTTCGTTTAACTGTATTGGAATCTTAAAAATGAATGTTCTACAGTTCAATAATATAGTTTCTGCTATTCCTGATAATTCTACGGCAATATATTCTTTATTTGTCATCTACATTTTAGCTAGCAATAAATTAATCAAAAAAGTGTTTCCAGTTCTTGCGAGGGTATCTAGGAAAAACAATTGTCCATCTTCGTTATTTATACTTTGTAAGATTTTGTTATAATATATTCTTTGTTCATCATTCAATTTAATTTCATTTGCTTTCCATCGGCCCTAATGCGTGCTTGTGAGTCATTGTGCATTCATCCCAAAAAATAAATTTACAGCTCTAAATAGTTTCCTGATTTTGAATTATTCTTTATACTGTAAATGAAATCTTCGTTTAACTGTATTGGAATCTTAAAAATGAATGTTATACAGTTCAATAATATAGTTTCTGCTATTCCTGATAATTCTACGGCAATATATTCTTTATTTGTCATCTACATTTTAGCTAGCAATAAATTAATCAAAAAAGTTTTTCCAATTCCTGCGGGGAAAAACAATTTTCCATCTTCGTTATTTACACTTTGTAAGATTTTGTTATAAACTATTCTTTGTTCATCATTCAATTTAATTTCATTTGCTTGAACATTTTCCGGGCTACTTCCCGGCGTTGCCTGGGTATAATAATAACTAATCGTTATCAACGTAGATGTAAACAAAGATTTATTTATAGAAAACAATTTATTTATTAAATAATTAATAACAAAGCATTTAAATTTAATTGTTTATCGAAAAATTTAAAATTTCTTCGTTAAAAATATCGAAAACGTAAACGTTATCACCGTTTATTGTCATTTACGAATGCATTAATTATGGTAAAATGAATATAATTACATTTTTACGAAACGCCTCACATTCGCATACATTTTATATGTGAAACATTTTCTTAGAAAATCAAAAGATTTCCCTATAGAGGGAAATAGGTCGATAAAGGACAGTTTTACGTAATTATGATCGGTGTAGAGGCGGCAATAAAAAATTCATCCGAACAACCACAATACTTTTTTCGTAGAGAATTAGTAGCAATTTAAATTTTGTAAATCCATCGAGCCATTTTCTTAAACATCGAACGCATATAAATAAATAAATAAATAAATAAATATTTAAATAGACTTTCTTTTATATGTATAGATATATTTATATGTGTGTATCTGGTGAGGTAACTCGAGAACCGGGGTACGTCGCGAAAATCTGTTATACCCGATCTTAATAAATTTGCAACAGTATGGTCTTGGTCCGGAAAATTTTTTGAATTTTTTACCGCGTACGCCAGAAAAACCTAAAAAATTGACTTTTTGCCATTAAAATGATTTTTTGTTATCCAAAATCTTCGGCGTCGCATTTTTGAAATATTTTTTTTACATTTTTTCGAACTATTTTTTTGAATTTTTTTTGAACATTTTTGAAATTTTTTTGAAATTTATAAAATATTTTGAAATTTTTTTGAAATATTTTTGAAATTTTTTGAAATATTTTTAAACATTTTTAAACATTTTTTTGAAATATTTTAAAACATTTTTTTAAAATATTTGTAAACATTTTTGTGGACATTTTTTTGAAATATTTTTTTATATTTTTCAACTAATCTTTGAAATATTATTATTTTAAGATATAATTAAAATATTATAATTATATAATAAATATATAAATATTATACTTTTTAAAATATTTGTAGAACATTTATAATAAATATATTTTGTAGTAATACATAAATACAGAATCAGAAATAATTAGAATAGTTATAATTAATAAATGATAGATAGGCAAATAATAAAAAACCGAGCAACGCCGATTTGGAACTGTTTGGGTTTAGGTTTTCAACATATTTTGGAATATTTTAAATATCTGTTGTATTTTTTGAAATATTTTTTCACTAATTTTTAAATATTAAAAAAAATATGTTTCCACATTTGTTTGTATTTTAGATAAACTTTATTTAATTGTATATACTAGAAATGTAGGATCAGGAATAGCTCTAATTAATAAATAATAAATAGGCAAACAATCAAAAACCGATAAATATCGAGTCGGGTACTTTTTGGATTTGGGTTTAGGTTTTAGTTTTCGACATTTTTTTAAAACATTTTGTAATATTTTAAATATTTTTTGTTTTTTTTATTATTTAATATTTGTATACTAATTTTTTAAATATTAAAATTTTCTACATTTATTTGTATGTCAGCTAACATTTATTTTATTATATATATAGCAATGAAGTATCAGGAATAGCTATAAGTAATAAATAATAGATAGGAAAATAATAAAAACCGAGAAACGCCGGCCGTGGAAAGTCGGGTATGGTTTTGGTTTAGTTTTCGGCATCATTTTAAGTCATATTTTATAATATTGGAAATATTTGTTTTATTTTTTTAATTATTAAAAAAAAAATCCACTAATTTTTTAAATATTTTAAACAAATATTTGTCTAAATTTGTTTGTATTTTAGCATAAATTTATGTTATTGTATAGAAATGTAGAATCAGGAATTGCTCTAATTAATAAATAATAAATAGGCAAACAATCAAAAACCGATAAATGTCGGGTCTGGTACTATTTGGGTTTAGGTTTAGGTTTGATTTTTCGACATTTTTTTAAAACATATTTTGTATTATTTTAAATATTTTTTGTATTTTTTAGCAATATTTTGGCATGAGGAATAGCTATAATTAATACAAATAAATAGGCAAACAATCAAAAACCTATCAACGCAGGGTGCGGTTTGGGTTTTCGATATTTATTAAGTAATATTTTATAATATTGGAAATATGTGTTGTATTTTTTTAAATATTATTAGAAATATTTTTGAAATATTTTTCCACTAATTTTTGAGATATTAATATTTGTATAAATTTATTTGAATTTTAGCAACAATTTATGTTATTGTATATGAAAAGCAGAATCATGAATAGCCATAAATAATAAATAATAGATAGGTAAGCTATTAAACCACGAGTAAAGCAAAGTTGGGTACGGCAAGAAATTCCAAATCAGGAATAGTTATAATTAATAAATGATAGATAGGCAAATAATAAAAAACCGAGCAACGCCGATTTGGAACTGTCTGGGTTTAGGTTTTCAACATATTTTGGAATATTTGAAATATCTGTTGTATTTTTTGAAATATTTTTTATCTAATTTTTAAATATTAAAAAAAATATGTTTCTACATATGTTTAATTTTATTTAATTGTATATACTAGAAATGTAGGATCAGGAATAGCTCTAATTAATAAATAATAAATAGGCAAACAATCAAAAACCGATAAATGTCGAGTCGAGTACTGTTTGGATTTGGGTTTAGGTTTGAGTTTTCGACATTTTTTTAAAACATATTTTGTAATATTTTAAATATTTTTTGTATTTGTTAGCAATTATATATTTTAGAATAATCAGGAATAGCTATAATTAATAAAAATAAATAGTCAAACAATCAAAAACCTAGCAACGCCGGGTAGGGTATGACTACTAATATGTTGAAATATTTTTTATATTTAAAAAATATTTTTAGACACTTTTTAAAAATATATTTTATAATATTTTTAATTATTTTTGTATTTTTGTATTTTTACAAAATATTTTACGAATAAATCTTAAAAAGAACAACGCTAGATCTACATCGGATACAGTTAGATTTATTAAATATTAGTTAGAAGACAACAATTAAAGATTAGCTATGCATAATTAGGAATATCTATAATTAATAATTGATAGGCAAATAATAAAAAAACGAGCAACGTCGGGTTGGGTTCGGCAAACAATTCTAAATCAGGAATAGTTATAATTAATAAAGTATAGATAGGCAAACAATCAAAAATCGATCAACGCAGGGTGCGGTTTGGGTTTTCGACATTTATTAAGTAATATTTTGTAATATTGTAAATATGTGTTGTATTTTTTTTAATATTTTTTGAAAAATTAATAAATAATATATAGGCTAAACTATCAAACAATGAGTAAATCAGGGTTGGGTACGGCAAGCAATTCCAAATCAGGAATAGTTATAATTATTAAATGATAGATAGGAAAATAAAAAACCGAATAACGCAGATTTGGGACGGTTTGGGTTTAGGTTTTCAACATATTTTGTAATATTTGAAATATTTGTTGTATTTTTAATATAATGTTTAAAATATTTGTTTAAGTGATCACTAATTTTTTAAATATTAAAAAAAATATTACATTAGTTTGTATTTTAGATAAACTTTATTTATAGAATTAATATACAATATTAATTGTATATTAATTAATTGTATATACATTTTTTATATTTATACATTTTTACAATTAATTATACAATTGTATATACTATAAATTTAGAATCATGAATAGCTCTAATTAATAAATAATAAATACGCAAACAATCAAAAACCGATAAATGTCGGTATGGTTTGGGTTTGGGTTTAGGTTTGAGTTTTCGACAATTTTTTAAAACATATTTTGTAATATTTGAAATATTTATTGTTTTTATTATTTTATATTTTTATACTAATTTCTTAAATATTAAAATTTTCTACATTTGTTTGTATATCAGCTAACATTTATTTTATTGTATATATATAGCAATGTAGAATTAGGATTAGCTATAATTAATAAATAATAGATATACAAATAATCAAAAACATAGTAACGCCGGGTAGGGTGCGGTTTGGGTTTAGGTTTTCGACATTTTTTTAAAACATATTTTGTAATATTTGAAATATTTGGTGTATTTTTTAATATATTTTTTGAAATATTAAAAATGTTCCTACATTTGTTTGTATGTCAGCTAACATTTATTTTATTTTATATATAGCAATGAAGTATCAGGAATAGCTATAAGTAATAAATAATAGATAGGCAAACAATCAACATCCGAGCAACGCCGGTTTGGGTACGGTTTGGGTTTAAGTTTGGGTTTTAGAAATTTTTTTAAACATATTTTGTAATATTTGTAATATTTGTTGCATTTTTTAACATATTTCCACTAATTTGTTAGATATCAAACAAATATTTTTCTATATTTTGTTTGTATTTTAGCTAACATTTATTTTATTGTATATATAGCAATGCATAATCAGGAATATGTATATAATATATCTATAATTAATAAATAATAGATAATAGGCAAATAATCAAAAACCGAGCAACGCCGGGTCGGGTACGGCTAGTATATATATATATAACAAAGTGAAGTTTATTCGTATATAACTTTATTGACGAAGACCTGTATAATAACATATAAAATAATAATAACACAGTAATAATAATGATGACAATGACAATATGTACCAACCAGGTGAGACGCAAACCGAAAGTGTATCAATCTCACCGAGCCGCATTCCTTTTATAGGAAACAAATCACACGAAATAGACACACGATAACAAATATAAAATACAAAACGAATAACAATTTATACAAATAATAAAAATTTAATTACAAAATATAAATCTACACATAGCTATGCAATCAACAGAGCGTGAAGCCTAAAACAATTTATGCATGCAGATATATCGATATTATGTAATGACCGAATTGCATTTAATTCAATTCGACATAAATGTATATTACATTAATCAATATATCTGCAGACTTCACTTTATAACATATATATATATATATATATATATATATATATATATATATATATACATTTACATATACAATATAATATAAATATAATATAATTTATATATATATATATATATATATATATATATATATATATATATAACTTATATTCTATTTATATTACATTTAGGTATATATATATATATATATATATATATATATTACTTTATTTATATTATATTTACTACATAAAATGTATACGTTACTATAGTACGGTGTAACCACACACATATATATATATATATGTGTGTATGTGTGTGTATGTGTATGTGTATGTGGTTACTGATGCACTACAGTAACGTATACATTTTGTAACCTCTCTATTCAAACTACTAAATATGGTTACAGCCGTACGTTTTGTAACCTATCTATTGAAACCACAGAACCAGAGAGAATTCTTTCTAGCTCTATGATTCAAACTAATAAATATGGTTACAGCCGTACTATAGTAACGTATACGTTTTGTAACCCCTCTATTCAAACTAATAAATATGGTTACAGCTGTAATACGAACTGTAACCATATGGTTACAGCCGTAATACGAACTGTAACCATTAATGGTTGCATGAAATACACTTTTGGTTGCTTGGGTATAAGTCACAATATACTATTCGAAAGATTAAGGAATAAAAATGTTCCTATATACTTAATTAATTTTCTAAATTATTGGTATCGAAATCAGCGTATATATATTAAATGGGGAAGCTATAATTCTGATACGTTTAGTGTTGCTAATGGAGTGCGTCAAGGTGGGATATTATCACATTTACTATATAATATTTATACTGATCCAATGATAGGTAATCTGAACTCTATTAAAACTGGGTATTGTATTAATGGAAATATAATAAATAATGTGTGTTATGCGGATGACACAACCTTATTCTCACCCTCGCTATCTGGTTTGCAGCTGTTGATTGATTGTTGCCAGAAGTTTGCAAATAGTAATAAAATAACATATAATATTGAAAAATCTGTTATCCTACCAATTTATTATAACAAATCTCATCATAATCCAATTAAGCTACGTATTGGAAATACATGCTTGAGAGTAGTAAAAGCTTATAAGTATCTTGGACACTGGATTTCTGATAATTTATCTGATGAGATGGATATAAACTGTAATATTAAACGTCTTTACACAACTAGCTATTCTCTATCTAATAGATTTAGAAACTGCTCGAAATATGTATATATATATTGCTTTTTAAAACATTCTGCTCTAATATGTATCTCTGTAGTCTATGGGATACAGATAATGCTTACTTTAAAAAAATCCAAGTAGCATATAATAATGCATATCGCATATCCCTAGGCTATAAACCTAGATGCAGTGCATCCGAAATGTACCTATATGATAATGTCGATAATATTATTATAAAATTACGTAAGTCGTATTACTCACTATGTAATCGTGTTAAATTATCTGACAATTCTATTATTAAAATGATATATTTATATAATGTTTCTCGCCCGTCGTCAATATTTAAAACATGGTGTACATCATTGTTTTTTTAACTATATATTATTTGTAATTATATACTTATATATATAGATATGTGTTGTATAGTTGTATTTAATTTTTTTTTTGTTTTGTTTATCTATGGACTGTTTATGTCTGACTCAAATAAATAATAATAATATATATATATATATATATATATATATATATATATATATATTAATATACCAATGTATGTTACTCCTAAACTCCGTTCTCTGAAAAATTCTGACTCTATATATATTTATTAAAAGTACATATATTAGTATCACCCCACTTTTTCCTAGTTCTGTATACAGATATAGCTATAGTGTATAAATGTATAACTTTAACTATAAACATCACTATAAGTATATACCTATATACAATATTTTGCGAAATAAAAATATAATACTCCCTATCTACCCAACGTATTAATATGCATTCATCCCTCTTCTAACAGTAGTATCGAAATCACTGAATTATATATATATATGTTTGACGGAGTTTCTATATAAAAATATAAAGTTGAACTATATGTATGCGTGATACTTTATGTAGGTTGGTAGGTATGTTTTACTATATATAGGTACGTATATATGTGTTATACTATATGTGTGTGGATGTATGTGTGTTGTACAATATTAATATATGATATTTTACGTGTGTGCTATATGGCTATGTTAAAACAAACTTGGTCCAAACTGGGATATAATGATCCAAGTTTAAACTATAGTCAACTATAGTTAAATATATTTACTGATCCAAATTTGGATCAGTTTCCCCCAGTTTTCCAGTTAGATCCTAGTCAAACACGAGTATTGAATACTGGTGCACCATGTTTTAACACATGTGTTAGCAATGTTTATTGTTTAGTGGTTAACTTCTGGGTGTATGTGTGTGTGTCTGTGTGTGTATGATACTATATATGTCTAGTAGGTGTTATTTTGTTTGTGGAGGTATCATATGTTGAATAGTAGTGAGTGTATGTGTAATATGTATGTGTTATATTGTGTGTAGGTGTAATATTATTTGCTTAGGTATGATATTGCATATGTATGTATGATATTGTATGTATGTGATGTTGTGGGTATAGGTGTAATATGGTTTGTGCATATGGGTTATTGTATGTTTATATATATATAGGTGTGCTATTTCATATGTAAGTGATATCATTTGTAAGTATATGATATTATTTGTGAATATATATTATATATTATATAGTATAAACTTACGAACAATAAGACCCTTCATTAATTTTAATACTGCAAAACTCCTCGCTACATCCCTCATTCTCCCCCGCCTCGATTACTGTAATTCATGTCTCTATGCCTCCTCACAATCTATAATAAATAAACTCCAACGTCTTCAGAATTCAGCCATCAGATTCATATTCAACATAACTAAATATTCCAGACAACATATATCCCCTTTGAGAACCAAATTACATTGGCTGCCAATAAAATCCCGTATAATTAACAAAATTGCACTCACCATACATTTAGCTACACATCATAACACACCAGACTATCTTGCCAACTTACTAACTCCCAACACAACTATTTACGAACAAAGACACATAAACAAATTCAAATTAAAAACTCCAGTTCTATTACATTTAACATCTTCCCAACATAAATATTTCTCCATCCATGCTCCAAAAATCTGGAATGATCTACCTCACCATATCCGATCAATTGACTCAACTGTAACATTCAAATCAAAGCTAAAAACATACCTTTTTGCCCAATAATATATTGAAAGCACGTCCGAAAACTTCAATAAAGAAGTTGATGGAAGTGCCTAAACCAATTAGGTAACAGGTAACAGGTATATATCATAGTATTCGTTGTTTAAATTTAATGTATTATTAATTCGTAAATATTAATTCTATTATTTACAATTGATTTATATTCTTTTTGTATATTCTATTATTTTTATATTTGTTACCCATTAGAGAACATTTAATGTTATTTTTATGTTTAAATAACTATTCATTCATTCATGCATATATATATAGTAGTAGTAGTAGTAGTAGTAGTAGTAGTAGTAGTAGTAGTAGTAGTAGTAGTAGTAGTAGTAGTAGTAGTAGTAGTAGTAGTAGTAGTAGTAGTAGTAGTAGTAGTAGTAGTAGTAGTAGTAGTAGTAGTAGTAGTAGTAGTAGTAGTAGTAGTAGTAGTAGTAGTAGTAGTAGTAGTAGTAGTAGTAGTAGTAGTAGTAGTAGTAGTAGTAGTAGTAGTAGTAGTAGTAGTAGTAGTAGTAGTAGTAGTAGTAGTAGTAGTAGTAGTAGTAGTAGTAGTAGTAGTAGTAGTAGTAGTAGTAGTAGTAGTAGTAGTAGTAGTAGTAGTAGTAGTAGTAGTAGTAGTAGTAGTAGTAGTAGTAGTAGTAGTAGTAGTAGTAGTAGTAGTAGTAGTAGTAGTAGTAGTAGTAGTAGTAGTAGTAGTAGTAGTAGTAGTAGTAGTAGTAGTAGTAGTAGTAGTAGTAGTAGTAGTAGTAGTAGTAGTAGTAGTAGTAGTAGTAGTAGTAGTAGTAGTAGTAGTAGTAGTAGTAGTAGTAGTAGTAGTAGTAGTAGTAGTAGTAGTAGTAGTAGTAGTAGTAGTAGTAGTAGTAGTAGTAGTAGTAGTAGTAGTAGTAGTAGTAGTAGTAGTAGTAGTAGTAGTAGTAGTAGTAGTAGTAGTAGTAGTAGTAGTAGTAGTAGTAGTAGTAGTAGTAGTAGTAGTAGTAGTAGTAGTAGTAGTAGTAGTAGTAGTAGTAGTAGTAGTAGTAGTAGTAGTAGTAGTAGTAGTAGTAGTAGTAGTAGTAGTAGTAGTAGTAGTAGTAGTAGTAGTAGTAGTAGTAGTAGTAGTAGTAGTAGTAGTAGTAGTAGTAGTAGTAGTAGTAGTAGTAGTAGTAGTAGTAGTAGTAGTAGTAGTAGTAGTAGTAGTAGTAGTAGTAGTAGTAGTAGTAGTAGTAGTAGTAGTAGTAGTAGTAGTAGTAGTAGTAGTAGTAGTAGTAGTAGTAGTAGTAGTAGTAGTAGTAGTAGTAGTAGTAGTAGTAGTAGTAGTAGTAGTAGTAGTAGTAGTAGTAGTAGTAGTAGTAGTAGTAGTAGTAGTAGTAGTAGTAGTAGTAGTAGTAGTAGTAGTAGTAGTAGTAGTAGTAGTAGTAGTAGTAGTAGTAGTAGTAGTAGTAGTAGTAGTAGTAGTAGTAGTAGTAGTAGTAGTAGTAGTAGTAGTAGTAGTAGTAGTAGTAGTAGTAGTAGTAGTAGTAGTAGTAGTAGTAGTAGTAGTAGTAGTAGTAGTAGTAGTAGTAGTAGTAGTAGTAGTAGTAGTAGTAGTAGTAGTAGTAGTAGTAGTAGTAGTAGTAGTAGTAGTAGTAGTAGTAGTAGTAGTAGTAGTAGTAGTAGTAGTAGTAGTAGTAGTAGTAGTAGTAGTAGTAGTAGTAGTAGTAGTAGTAGTAGTAGTAGTAGTAGTAGTAGTAGTAGTAGTAGTAGTAGTAGTAGTAGTAGTAGTAGTAGTAGTAGTAGTAGTAGTAGTAGTAGTAGTAGTAGTAGTAGTAGTAGTAGTAGTAGTAGTAGTAGTAGTAGTAGTAGTAGTAGTAGTAGTAGTAGTAGTAGTAGTAGTAGTAGTAGTAGTAGTAGTAGTAGTAGTAGTAGTAGTAGTAGTAGTAGTAGTAGTAGTAGTAGTAGTAGTAGTAGTAGTAGTAGTAGTAGTAGTAGTAGTAGTAGTAGTAGTAGTAGTAGTAGTAGTAGTAGTAGTAGTAGTAGTAGTAGTAGTAGTAGTAGTAGTAGTAGTAGTAGTAGTAGTAGTAGTAGTAGTAGTAGTAGTAGTAGTAGTAGTAGTAGTAGTAGTAGTAGTAGTAGTAGTAGTAGTAGTAGTAGTAGTAGTAGTAGTAGTAGTAGTAGTAGTAGTAGTAGTAGTAGTAGTAGTAGTAGTAGTAGTACTTGTAATATTAATATATAACTTATAAATTTGTTAAATTCATAGTTTCTTTCAAATATAGATATCTCCATATTAAAAAAGATTGCATTAGCTACCAATTAAATTTAAAGTAATATGTAAAGTACTTCTACCACTCATAAATATCTTTACTACAAATTACCGTATATTTAATTTCATTTATTTCATAGTAATTTCATGGCTTTTTTAATTTTCCAATATTATCACATTTAATCAATGTTCTATTAACATTTCATTAATAAATTAATATCAGTAGTATGTTATATTAATTTATGATATTCACAAAATAAATTTTTAATATTCTTCATATTTAAATTTGAGAAATTTTCGAACCCTCCAAAAAATGTAGACACAATTAGTAGAAATATTATTACCCTGTATATGAGGTATTTTTAATTGCTCATCAGTATCCACAACATATACCATATATTGATCACGGGTTATATATTATAATTAAAAAGTTAACTAAACATGCAAATCTAGTATGTATATGAAACACTGATGACATGAAACTATAGTGATGTGAATTACTTGTAGTAAACAACTAACCCTCTCATCTTTGATTATCATATTAGGGTACAGCGACACTTATCAGTTGTACACTGTTAAGATAATATATTAAATATGTGTAACTATCATGCATACATATATGTATATATATATATATATATATATATTAGTGTTGAAATTAATACTCTTTATTTTAAATCTGATTACATATTATATTGATAGTTTTCAAAATGATACAAACAAACTTGTAGACCAAATATTTCTAAAGCAATATTAATATATATAGAGTATTATTAAAAATAATAATATATAGAATTTTTAATATAATAGTTATTATATATTTAATTATACCTCCCTGTAATAACTATAAAAGTGCACACTGATTTAATGACATATTTTATTAGAGATGGTATTTATTACAAATTTATAGTATACTCTAGTAATTAATGAGCACATGGAACCATAATTAAGTAATGTATACAATGAGATATTACAATAAAATCACCAGTGTGAATGTATTGGCAAATTAAAACCTATGTACAGTAGCAATTACATAATTTATCTTTATTTGTTAATTCAAATTAAAATATTACATGTAAATTAGACATATATATATATAATATATATGATGATATATGTAATATACTTGATGATGGTGATTATTATGATGAAATCAGGTTTATTAAGCCCCGTTACAAAGTGATAACACTCCTCGTAAGTGTACGTATAATACATAATACAAATAAAACACAACACAACAACCACATAAAACGAAAAACGAACGGAATTCAGTGGAAATAATAAGAACGAAATATAAAAGATAATAATAATATAATGAAATCAGATAGAGGGTTTATATGACTTAAGATGAGTATTGAAGGAGGTAGGCGATTAAATGGATCTTATGGATGAAGTGAGTTCATTTTAGATAGAACGAATAATATAGGATAAAGAGAGTTTCTGGAATGTAAGGGAGGATGGCTGAGGGATAACGAGATGTATACTGGAAGTGTAACGTGTATCGTGGGTCGTGTAGCGAATTAAGAATAAGTAAAATATATAAAGGAGTGGAGGAATATATAGATTCATGGGTAATATAAATGAGTCGAATTAGCGATCGTTTTTTATATGGGAACCAGTTTGATATAAGTTGTAAGAAGTCAATAGAGGAATGGTCAAATAGTTTAATATTGAAAATGAGTCATGTTTAATGGGGTAATGGAGGAAGAAGGAAGGTTATATAATAAAGAAAAATAATTATCAATATGAGATATACACACACATATATATATATATATATATATATATATATATATATATATATATATGTGAATGCATGCATGAATGAATGTTTATTTAAAAATAAAAATAATATTAAACGTTCTCTAATGGGTAACAAATATACAAATAATAAAATATACAAAAAGAATATAAATCAGTTGTAAATAATAAAATTAATATTTACGAATTAATAATAATACATTAAATTTAAACAACGAATACTTTATATTAGTTATTATCGGTACAGGTAACACATTCAATAGATCGGCTGCAGCTACACTTAAATATCGTTTACCATATCTTGATAGCCTGTATTTCCGCTTTAGTATTAGCCGAATAGAAGAGTTTCGTAGATATCTCTTGTAAACTTTGAATATATATATATATATATATATATATATATATATATATATATATAATATATAATATGATATGATATATAGATAAAAAATTATCACATATAAATTAAATATGATATATAGTATATACTATATAATATATAACATATATTCACAAATAATATCACATACTTACAAATGATATCACTTACATATGAAATAGCACACCTATATATATAAACATACAACATATAACATACATGTATACACTATAGCTACAGATCTAGGAAAAGAAGTGCTGGTAGTAATCAATATACTTTTAATAGATGTATATAGAGTCAGAATTTTTCAGAGAACGGAGTATAGGAGTAAATACACTGTTATATAAATATAAATATATATATATATATATATATATATATATATTTCTACATCTACATAAGTAGAAGAACAATCTCTTCATTGATATTTGTATATCGGATCATAGGTCAATATATTTAAAAAATCAATATGTAATACTTTTGCGTTTAATTTTCTCACATTTTACATATATAGATAACGTTATAAAATATATGTTAATAATTACATTTTATTGGATAAGAGATTATACCTGTATTCTGATACTATGGTTATATTGGGGCTTAAATATCATATAAAGGGTATTGTTAATGGAATATGTGTAAATGTTATATCTTGGAATAAGGAATGAGATTAATTTATGAATTTGATTTAACTATAGAAATGAGAGAATGATTGTGATTATTTATAAATTATTCTCTTATAAGTGAACTAGAATTATCAAGGAAATATATCAATGAATATTATAAATGAAATCATGATATTCATCAGACAATACAATATATTCATTAGTGCTGTAAAATTTCAAATCTCAAATATCAAATCTCAAATATTTTTTTTTCGGATCGGTTCAAATCTTTAATTTTCGGGTATTTGGAAAGATTTGATGGTCTCAAATCTTTATTTTAAATTTAGTTTCGGTTCGGGTATCATGTTGGGTAATTGTTCGGGTAACGATCGATTAACATAATTATGTAATAAGTTTATTTCTACTATTAAAAATATCCATTAAAATGTATAGATAGTATCTATTGGATATATATATATATATATATATATATATATATATATATATATATATATATATATATAGTATACTATTAATTCGATCATCAGTTATGATATAGCATATATATATATATATATATGATAATATATTTAAAATAGAATATTATTATCAAGGACACCGTTTCCTTGATTTATTATCCATTAATAACAATATTTAAAAATTAATGCGTATATTCTGAATATTCCTGAAGGAATTTCATTAGATTAAGTTTAAATTATTTATACTCTGTATTAATATATAAAAAGTTAATTTATAAACCGTTTAAAACTATATTTGTCTACAAGTACATTTTGAATAAATATTTGACACTATGGTATATATATATAATACTAGATATATCTACTAGATATATAGTATAAATATAATATTTTATTTAGCCTTCTATATATATACTAGCCGTACCCGACCCGGCGTTGCTCGGTTTTTGATTATTTGCCTATTATCTATTATTTATTAATTATAGATATATTATATACCTATTCCTGATTATGCATTGCTATATATACAATAAAATAAATGTTAGCTAAAATACAAACAAAATATAGAAAAATATTTGTTTGATATCTAACAAATTAGTGGAAATATGTTAAAAAATGCAACAAATATTACAAATATTACAAAATATGTTTAAAAAAATTTCTAAAACCCAAACTTAAACCCAAACCGTACCCAAACCGGCGTTGCTCGGATGTTGATTGTTTGCCTATCTATTATTTATTACTTATAGCTATTCCTGATACTTCATTGCTATATATAAAATAAAATAAATGTTAGCTGACATACAAACAAATGTAGGAAAATTTTTAATATTTAAAAAATTAGTAGAAAAATATTTCAAAAAATATATTAAAAAATACACCAAATATTTCAAATATTACAAAATATGTTTTAAAAAAATGTCGAAAACCTAAACCCAAACCGCACCCGACCCGGCGTTACTATGTTTTTGATTATTTGTATATCTATTATTTATTAATTATAGCTAATCCTAATTCTACATTGCTATATATATACAATAAAATAAATGTTAGCTGATATACAAACAAATGTAGACAATTTTAATATTTAAGAAATTAGTATAAAAATATAAAATAATAAAAACAATAAATATTTCAAATATTATAAAATATGTTTTAAAAAATTGTCGAAAACTCAAACCTAAACCCAAACCCAAACCATACCGACATTTATCGGTTTTTGATTGTTTGCGTATTTATTATTTATTAATTAGAGCTATTCATGATTCTAAATTTATAGTATATACAATTGTATAATTAATTGTAAAAATGTATAAATATAAAAAATGTATATACAATTAATTAATATACAATTAATATTGTATATTAATTCTATAAATAAAGTTTATCTAAAATACAAACTAATGTAATATTTTTTTTAATATTTAAAAAATTAGTGATCACTTAAACAAATATTTTAAACATTATATTAAAAATACAACAAATATTTCAAATATTACAAAATATGTTGAAAACCTAAACCCAAACCGTCCCAAATCTGCGTTATTCGGTTATTTATTTTCCTATCTATCATTTAATAATTATAACTATTCCTGATTTGGAATTGCTTGCCGTACCCAACCCTGATTTACTCATTGTTTGATAGCTTACCTATCTATTATTTATTATTTATGGCTATTCATGATTCTGCTTTTCATTAGTTTAGCCTATATATTATTTATTAATTTTTCAAAAAATATTAAAAAAAATACAACACATATTTACAATATTACAAAATATTACTTAATAAATGTCGAAAACCCAAACCGCACCCTGCGTTGATCGATTTTTGATTGTTTGCCTATCTATACTTTATTAATTATAACTATTCCTGATTTAGAATTGTTTGCCGAACCCAACCCGACGTTGCTCGTTTTTTTATTATTTGCCTATCAATTATTAATTATAGATATTCCTAATTATGCATAGCTAATCTTTAATTGTTGTCTTCTAACTAATATTTAATAAATCTAACTGTATCCGATGTAGATCTAGCGTTGTTCTTTTTAAGATTTATTCGTAAAATATTTTGTAAAAATACAAAAATACAAAAATAATTTAAAATATTATAAAATATATTTTTAAAAAGTGTCTAAAAATATTTTTTAAATATAAAAAATATTTCAACATATTAGTAGTCATACCCTACCCGGCGTTGCTAGGTTTTTGATTGTTTGACTATTTATTTTTATTAATTATAGCTAATCCTGATTATTCTAAAATATATAATTGCTAACAAATACAAAAAATATTTAAAATATTACAAAATATGTTTTAAAAAAATGTCGAAAACTCAAACCTAAACCTAAACCCAAATAGTACCAGACCCGACATTTATCGGTTTTTGATTGTTTGCCTATTTATTATTTATTAATTAGAGCAATTCCTGATTCTACATTTCTATACAATAACATACATTTATGCTAAAATACAAACAAATTTAGACAAATATTTGTTTAAAATATTTAAAAAATTAGTGGATTTTTTTTTTAATAATTAAAAAAATAAAACAAATATTTCCAATATTATAAAATATGACTTAAAATGATGCCGAAAACTAAACCAAAACCATACCTGACTTTCCACGGCCGGCGTTTCTCGGTTTTTATTATTTTCCTATCTATTATTTATTACTTATAGCTATTCCTGATACTTCATTGCTATATATATAATAAAATAAATGTTAGCTGACATACAAACAAATATAGAAAATTTTAATATTTAAAAAATTAGTGGACAAATATTAAATAATAAAAAAAACAAAAAATATTTAAAATATTACAAAATGTTTTAAAAAAATGTCGAAAACTAAAACCTAAACCCAAATCCAAAAAGTACCCGACTCGATATTTATCGGTTTTTGATTGTTTGCCTATTTATTATTTATTAATTAGAGCTATTCCTGATCCTACATTTCTAGTATATACAATTAAATAAAATTAAACATATGTAGAAACATATTTTTTTTAATATTTAAAAAATTAGATAACAAATATTTCAAAAAATACAACAGATATTTCAAATATTCCAAAATATGTTGAAAACCTAAACCCAAACAGTTCCAAATCGGCGTTGCTCGGTTTTTTATTATTTGCCTATCTATCATTTATTAATTATAACTATTCTAATTATTTCTGATTCTGTATTTATGTATTACTACAAAATATATTTATTATAAATGTTCTACAAATATTTTAAAAAGTATAATATTTATATATTTATTATATAATTATAATATTTTAATTATATCTTAAAATAATAATATTTCAAAGATTAGTTGAAAAATATAAAAAAATATTTCAAAAAAATGTCCACAAAAATTTTACAAATATTTCAAAAAAATGTTTTAAAATATTTCAAAAAAATGTTTAAAAATGTTTAAAAATATTTCAAAAAAATTTCAAAATATTTTATAAATTTCAAAAAAATTTCAAAAATGTTCAAAAAAAATTCAAAAAAATAGTTCGAAAAAATGTAAAAAAAATATTTCAAAAATGCGACGCCGAAGATTTTGGATGACAAAAAATCATTTTAATGGCAAAAAGTCAATTTTTTAGGTTTTTCTGGGGTACGCGGTAAAAAATTCAAAAAATTTTCCGGACCAAGACCATACTGTTGCAAATTTATTAAGATCGGGTATAACAGATTTTCGCGACGTACCCCGGTTCTCGAGTTACCTCACCAGATACACACATATAAATATATATATATATATAATTAAATAGACTTTCTTTTATATAATAGACTAGCCGTACCCGACCCGGCGTTGCTCGGTTTTGATTATTTTCCAATATATTATATATTAATTATAGCTATTCCTGATTCTTAATCTATTATATAAAAGAAAGTCTATTTAATTATATATATATATATATATGTGTGTGTGTATCTGGTGAGGTAACTCGAGAACCGGGGTACGTCGCGAAAATATGTTATACCCGATCTTAATAAATTTGCAACAGTATGGTCTTGGTCCGGAAATTTTTTTGTAATTTTTTTCTAGCCGTACCCGACCCGGCGTTGCTCGGTTTTGATTATTGTCTTATATATAATATATTAATTATAGCTATTCCTGATTCTTAATTGCTATATATACTGTATATAATATACAATAAAATAAATGTTAGCTGACATACAAAACAAAGTAGAAAAATATTTCAAAAAATATATTAAAAAATACAACAAATATTTCAAATATTACAAAATATGTTTTAAAAAAATGTCTAAAACCCAAACCTAAACCCAAACACAAACCGTACACTACCCTGCGTTGCTAGGTTTTTGATTATTTGCCTATTAATTGTAGATATTCCTGATTATATTTAGCTAATATTTAATTTTTGTCTTCTAACTAATATTTACTAATTCTAACTGTATCCGATGTAGACCCAGCGTTGTTCGTTTTTAAGATTATTTGTAAAATATTTGGTAAGATTACAAATAATAATTTCAAATATTACAAAATATATTTTAAAAAAGTGTCTAAAAATATTTTAAAAAATATAAAAAATATTTCAACATTGCCAATACAGCCATACCCGATTTTGATTGTTTGCCTATTTATTTTTTATTAATTATAGCTATTTCTGATTATTCTAAAATGCAAAAAATATTTAAAATATTACAAAATATGTTTTAAAAAAATTTCGAAAACTCAAACCTAAACCCAATCCGTACCCGACCCGGAATTTCTCGGTTTTTGTTTGTTTGCCTATCTATTATTTATTATTTATTAATTAGGGACATTTCTGATTTATATTCTATTCTATATTTCTAGTATATACAATTAAATAAAGTTTATCTTTAAAATACAATCAAATGTAGACAAATATTGTTTATAATATATAGTGAAAAAATATTTCAAAAAATATTTTAAAAAATACAACAAATATTTCAAATATTACAAAATATGTTGAAAACCCAATCACAAACCGTACCAACCCGGCGTTGCTCGGTTTTTAAATATATGCCTATCTATAATTTATTAATTATAACTATTACTGATTTGGAATTGCTTGCAGTACCCTACCCGACGTTGCTCGGTTTTTTATTATTTGCCTATCAATTATTAATTATAGTTATTCCTAATTATGCATAGCTAATCTTTAATTTTATTTATAACTAATATTTAATAATTCTAACTGTATCCGATGTAGATCTAGCGTTGGTCTTTTTAAGATTTATTCGTAAAATATTTTGTAAAAATACAAAAAATAATTTAAAATATTATAAAATATATTTTAAAAAAGTGTCTAAAAATACTTTTTTAAATATCAATAATATTTCAACATATTAGTAGCCATACCCGGCGTTGCTAGGTTTTTGATTGTTTGACTATTTATTTTTATTAATTATAGCTATTTCTGATTATTCTAAAATATATAATTGCTAAAAAATACAAAAAATATTTAAAATATTACAAAATATGTTTTAAAAAAATGTCGAAATCTCAAACCTAAACCCAAATCAAAACAGTACTCGACTCGACATTTATCTGTTTTTGATTGTTTGCCTATTTATTATTTATTAATTAGAGCTATTCCTGGTCCTACATTTCTAGTATATACAATTAAATAAAATTAAACATATGTAGAAACATATTTTTTTTAATATTTAAAAAATTAGATAACAAATATTTCAAAAAATACAACAGATATTTCAAATATTCCAAAATATGTTGAAAACCTAAACCCAAACAGTTCCAAATCGGCGTTGCTCGGTTTTTTATTATTTGCCTATCTATCATTTATTAATTATAACTATTCCTGATTTGGAATTTCTTGCCGTACCCAACTTTGCTTTACTCGTGGTTTAATAGCTTACCTATCTATTATTTATTATTTATGGCTATTCATGATTCTGCTTTTCATATACAATAACATAAATTGTTGCTAAAATTCAAACAAATTTATACAAATATTAATATCTCAAAAATTAGTGGAAAAATATTTCAAAAATATTTCAAAAATATTTAAAAAAATACAACACATATTTCCAATATTACAAAATATTACTTAATAAATGTCGAAAACCCAAACCGCACCCTGCGTTGATCGATTTTTGATTGTTTCCTATATATTATTTATTAATTATAGATATTCCTGATTCTGTATTCCTATACAACAAATATTTCCAAATATTACAAAATATATTTTTTATAAATGTTCTAAAAATATTTTAAAAAGTATAATATTTATATATTATTAAATAATTATAATATTTTAATTATTATCTTAAAATAATAATATTTCAACGATTATAATCTAAAATAATAGTTATAGTTGAAAAATGTAAAAAAATATTTCAAATAATATTTTTTAAAAATACAAATAATATAAATAATATTACAAAATAAATTTTTTTTAAATTTCAAAAAATGTTTACAAATATTTCAAAAAAAATTTAAAAATATATCAAAATATTTCAAAAATTTCAAAAAAATTTGATAAAAATTTCAAAAATATTTCAAATATTTCAAAAAAAAGCCGTACCCGACCCGGCGTTGCTCGGTTTTTAATTATTTTCCTATTATCTATTATTTATTAATTATAGCTATTCATGATTCTACATTGCTATATATATTCAATAAAATAAATGTTAGTTAACATATCAATAAAATAATAGAAAAATATGTGTTTAATATCTAACAAATTAGTGGAAATATATTAAAAAAAAAACAAATATTACAAATATTACAAAATATGTTTTAAAAAATGTCTAAAACCCAAACTTAAACCCAAACCGTACCCGACCCGGCGTTGCTCGGTTGTTGATTTTTTGCCTATCTATTATTTATTAATTATACCTGTTCCTGATTATTCATAGTTATATATATATACAATTAAATAAATGTTAGCTGAAATACAAACAAATTATGAAAAATATTTTAATATTTAAACAATTAGTAGAAAAATATTTCAAAAAATATATTAAAAAATACAATAAATATTTCTAATATTACAAAATATGTTTTAAAAAGATGTCGAAAACCTAAACCCAAACCGTACCTGACCTGGCGTTGCTCGGTTTTTGATTGTTTGCCAATTATTATTTATTAATTATAGCTATTGCTTATTCTGCATTGCTAAATATTTATATTTAATTTTTTCATAACTATTATTTATATACAATAAAATAAATGTTAGCTGACATACAAACAAATGTAGACAAATATATTAATATTTAAAAAATTCGTGGAAAAATATTTCAAAAAATATATTAAATAATACAACAAATATTTCAAATATTACAAAATATGTTGAAAATCTAAACCCAAACCGTTCCAAATCGACTCGATTTTTTATTATTTGCTTATCTATCATTTATTAATTATAACTATTCCTGATTTGGAATTTCTTGCCGTACCCAACTCTGCTTTACTCGTTTATCTATTATTTATTAATTATAACTATTCATATAATTAAATATAACTATTCTTGATTTTAAATTGCTTGCTCTACCCAACCCGACATTTCTCGATTTTTGATTATTTGCCTATCAATTATTAATTAAAGATATTCCTAATTATGCATAGCTAATCTTTAATTTTGTTTCTAACTAATATTTAACAATTCTAACTATATTCGATGTAGATCTAGAGTTGTTCGTTTTTAAGATTTATTCGTAAAATATTTTGTAAAAATATTTAAAATAATACAAAATATGCTTTAAAAAAATGTTGAAAACTCAAACCTAAACCCAAATCCAAACAGTACCCGACTCGACATTTATCGGTTTTTGAGTGTTTGCCTATTTATTATTTATTAATAAGAGATATTCCTGATTCTACATTTCTAATATATACAATTAAATAAAGTTTATCTAAAATACAAACAAATGTAGAAACATATTTTTTTTAATATTTTAAAAAATAAAACAAATATTTAAAATATTCCAAAATATGTTGAAACCAAACCGTTCCAAATCGGCGTTGCTCGTTTTTTATTATTTGCGTATCAATCATTTATTAATTATAACTATTCCTGATTTGGAATTTCTTGCCGTACCCAACTTTGCTTTACTCGTTGTTTGATAGTTTGTCTATATATTATTTATTAATTATGGCTATTCAATGAATAGTAAGTATTCATGATACTGCCTTTCATATATAATAACATAAATTTGTGCTAAAATTCAAACAAATTTAAACAAATAATCGTTTTTAATATCTCAAAAATTAGTGGAAAATATTTCAAAAATATTTCAAATAATATTTAAAAAAATACAACACATATTTCCAATATTACAAAATAGTACTTAATAAATATCGAAAACCCAAACCGCACCCTGCGTTGATCGATTTTTGATTGTTTGCCTATCTATTATTTATTAATTATAGTTATTCCTGATTCTGTATTCCTAGTATACAACAAATATTTCCAAATATTACAAAATATATTTTTTATAAATGTTCTACAAATATTTTAAAAAGTATATTATTATATCTTATAATATTTATATATTTATTATATAATTATAATATTTTAATTATATCTTAAAATAATAATATTTCAACGAATAGTTGAAAAATATAAAAAATTATTTCAAATAATATTTTTTAAAATACAAAAAATATAAATAATATTACAAAATATATTTTAAAAAAATTTCAAAAAAATGTTTAAAAATATTTTAAAAAAACTTCAAAAATATTTTAAAAAATGTCAAAAATATTTCAAAAATATTTCAAAAAATTTCCAAAATTTCCAAAAATTTCAAAAAAAAAATCAAAAAAAATTCAAAAAAATAGTTCGAAAAAATGTAAAAAAAATATTTCAAAAATGCGACGCCGAAGATTTTGGACGACAAAAAATCATTTTAATGGCAAAAAGTCAATTTTTCAGGTTTTTCTGGGGTACGCGGTATAAAATTCAAAAAATTTTCCGGACCAAGACCATACTGTTGCAAATTTATTAAGATCGGGTATAAAATATTTTCGCGACGTACCCCGGTTCTCGAGTTACCTCACCAGATACACACACACACACACACATATATATATATATATAATTAAATAGACTTTATTTTATATAATAGATATGCTATAGCATATATGCCATATATGGTGTATTAGTATATAGGATTCCTCTTACACCTTTACTAGCTACTGTATATTGATATATATATATGATTATTAGAATAGTATTAAATAATTAAATAATTAATAATTATTTATTGTTAATTATTCAATTATAATTTATTAATTAATAATTATTTATCAATTATTATTATTAATTAATATAATTGATTATATATTATTTTAATAATTATTAATTATTTAATTTTAATTTATTAATTAATAATTATTTATAAATTAATTATTATTATTATTAATTAATAATAATTATTTATTAATTATTATAATTATTTATTAATTATTATAATTATTTATTAATTATTATAATTATTTATTAATTATTATAATTATTTATTAATTATTATAATTATTTATTAATTATTATAATTATTTATTAATTATTATAATTATTTATTAATTATTATAATTATTTATTATTTATTATAATTATTTATTAATTATTATAATTATTTATTAATTATTCTAATTATTTATTAATTATTATAATTATTTATTAATTATTATAATTATTTATTAATTATTATAATTATTTATTAATTATTAAATTTTATTTATTAATTATTTAATAATTAATAAATATTATTATAATTATTTATTAATTATTATAATTATTTATTAATTATTATAATTAATAATTAATTAAATTAATAATAATTATTTATTAATTAATTTATTATCATTAATAATAATTAATTAATTTATATCTCATTTTTTTCTTCGTTAACTTATTTTAAAATATTATTAAAAGATTTGAAGTTCTCGAGAACATACCTAAATATGAGAGATTTGAAGTTCTCGAGAACTTGATATTTTTTTAAAGATTTGAAGTTATCGAGAACACAAATTTTAAGATTTGAAGTTCTCGAGAACAACCTAGTATTTGAAATTTTACAGCACTAATATTCATGTGTAGAGGTTGATTTATTACTATTAGGTAGATAGTTTAGCTAAAAAGCTTATGTGTAAGGGATATACGAATACTATAAAGAAGGAAGTTCATAATATTAATGGATATATAGGTATATATGTCTATATATTTCTAAAGCATTTAATATTAGAAATGATATCGCACCTACACGCCTAGTGAGTCATTATTTGAAATATAGTTAATTCATCAGACAATGCGATAATACAGTATGTAGGTAAGTATGTGTATTGATGGGAGGTATACAATTTGATTGTGTATATGTGTGTGTATGTTTGTGTATTTGTATGTTTGTGTATATGCAAAGGTAAGTTATAATAAATTATTGAAATAATGTATACAATTTAATTTTCTAGATAATCTTCTAAAATTGATTAACATTTATTTATGTATATAATTATAATTAATAGAAAAATAAATTACCGCAATATTAAATAAAAATTAAATATTGTTATTATTTATTAACATTTACGTAAAATGGATATACAAATTATTTTGTTAAATTTCGTTCCTTTCATTTTCTGCATATCTACAAAACAGGTTACTATATATATATATATATATATATATATATATATATATATATATATATAATAATATATATATATATATATATTATTTGTGGTAAAATGTATGTTTGAAAATATAATAGATTGAGTTATTAACTATTATATTTAATAACGAGTTAATGTATGTGATCGATTCGTAACATGGAATAAGAAACTTGTTATAGAATACCTTGATATTACTATATACAGTATAATGATTACCTATCGATATGTTAATGTATACGGCTGCCTATACTCCTACGACGTAGGGCCTATCTATATATAACCTATGATAGTTTATAAGGATAATTTAAATATAGTACAATACATATATGAATATTTATATATGTAATACATAACATATGTATGTATGAGTTATACGTACGACATACGACATACGACATACGACATACGACATACGTATACATTGTATACAATGTATACCATGTATACCATGTATACAATGTATACAATATATACAATGCATACACGACGTAGACATACGATAGTATGAGATGCTTTAACGAAGGCGGATACATAGACACTGACGTATACGTTAATGAAGATGTATACGAAGACGTCCACGTGTGGGCTTCTGCGGAAATGTACTAGTAACGCTACTGATAGTGATATATATATATATATATATTATATGGGTTTGATAAATTATATTTGTATAATATTATCAAATTTGTGAACACAAATATTTGGTTGACTATTTTGTGTTTACAAAATAGTTAGTGCAATAATTTATAAATTTCTATATCTATATATATTGTTATTGTTATTGTTATTTTTATTTGGTGGAGTCCTTTCATCTCATCCAGAAACTTAGATGAAATTTTCACTTATAACCATATGGCTCTAATGTTCTTTTGAAGCCGCTCTCATGTTAAGGCAACCATGGTTTTTACGAGAGCCGATCATTTATTTAAAAACAATTATATAAAATCACTTCTAAATATTATTCGAAGCCCTAATTTAATGGACTGGACGAGGCTCACTCCGCGTCCTACTTCTTGTGTGTCTGACGCCTTAGCCAACTGAGTCATACAAGCAGTTTATATATATATATATATATATATACTTATTCCTCTAAATATTAATATAATTCAGGTTGGTTATCTAATAACACAGGTATGTACAGATGATGATATTAATGAAAATAATACTTTACGATCGAATATATTTCTTGACACAACTCTAACATATACGTATTATCGATGCAATAACAAATCAATTGTTGGTATCGAAGGAGAGTCATATTTTACTGATGATAACATTACATCAAATTGGTATTTAATAACATTTATTATGAATAACAATAATATAATTTCTATAGATAAACTATTAATTAAACTACCTGCATTGAAGATATTGCAAATGCAATATAACTTGATAACTGTAATAGGAAATTCTACTTTCAATTTTAATAATAAATTATCAACTATAGACCTTTCACATAATAGAATAGCAATCTTCATTTTCGATCTAGCACGTCTGCCATCACTAACAACTCTATATATAAGTCACAATCTACTAACGACGCTTGACGAGCGAGCATTCCATAATATTACTGCCGTTATTATAAGACGTAAACAAATATTGATATACTTGAAATGTAATCAAATCCAGTGTAATAATGAATTGAAGTGGTCATTGAATGTCACGAAAATAGGTGGAATTAAAATATACACAGATACTACAAATTGTAACTCATATCATGAGAGTAAACATATAATTGAGTCTAAAATATATTCCAATATACAAACATACGCTTCGGATTTATGTGATAAGCCTGGTTAGTGATACTTATTAGTTTATTATTTTATTAACATATGTATAATATTATAATATTATAATACACGGAAATATATATATATATATATAAATCTGTCAATATTAATATATTTACGTTTATTATAATGATATATATATACATAATATGTATTACATATCATTATGTAGATTATATTTAGATATAATAATGTCAATCATAAAATACAATATTAAGTATATGATGTCTACGAGACTACATTAATTATTAAAATATGACCTAATGTGTAGGACCTAATTATAATTATAATTAACCAACGTTTAAGTTCACCAATATAAACTCATACTTAATAGGTATATATACCCTATATATACCCCGGTAGGTGTACCCTATATATATATATATATATATATATATATATATAATACACGTATACTTATATAGTTTACAATAATTAAACACCATTATAATTATGTAATATTAAATCCCTAAGTAATGCCATGTTATTATGACTATTCGATGACGTGTCTAGGTAATTCAATGCTACCGGTGGTATACGGCACTTATGCTATAATCTTTGTGCTTATATTAGTCTATTTCTATAGAATATTCAATATACTTTCATCAACTTATCGGGTGTAAATTTAGTTTAATTTCTGATTTATGTTAATGTACCATGGTAGTGATGCATCACTGATAGAATATTTGTCGATCATTTTATATTAAGCGTATACTAATTTATAATCTAGCCTCAGAGAAAACTGTCTCGTTATACGCAGAAATGTGAATATTACGTTCAGGCTTCATCGGAGAACGTTATATTAGCGAAATGCGAAGGTAATCGCTTTGATGAAGTACATTTCACATATGAAAATACTTCTAAAGCGATTTTAAAGTAACCACATTATGGATGCGACACAATTATTCGTTAATCAAAGCAAATATAACCAATGCAAGGTATATTCTCGATTAGTAATACAAATTCGCGGTAGTTTATATTTCTTAAGTCTATATAAAATATTAAAATCGTAGTCTATGTAGGGTTACTTAGATGACTCGAAGTATGGATGAGATAATTGTCAGTTAAGAGATCAGCGCGAATTTAGGGTGAACTAAATTGAATATGTATAATAATAGGGGTACATATAAAACAGTAATATTGTCACCTAGGGAGAATATGCTTATAAGCACACTGTTAAAAATAAGGGTACGCTAGAAGTCACAAATGGGTACAGCCTTTGTCCCTATTGTAGTACGCTTATGGGTACGCTATAAATCGCTTTTGTGGAGTGTAGCGTACCTTTATTGTTAACAGTGCATAGAAAAAGACATATTAACTGAAATTAACCAATGTATTTAGTTTATTTCCTAAATAGGGAATATGATTTGATAGATAATTAAAATAGCCAATACAAATTAATGTAGATGATATATGCTATGATTAATGAAATCAGAGAATGCACCAAAGAAGGTAGACAAACTTGGTCTAGGAGGCAATATAACAATTATAAATATAGCAATTATAATATTACCCTAATTAAGTATTAACGCAGTACTACAATTTAAAAAATTTAAATTAATAATGTAAATGAATAAATATACTATACAATATAATATATCTAATAATATAATACTATTTTTAATACACTGTCGTATATGTGTACTACCAAATTACATAATGATTATAAAGTTAAGTCATACCTATTATATATAAGCAATACACTCAATGATATCGATACCTACATACGTTATTATATATATTATTATATTGATTATACGGATACAATAATATATTATAGTATAATTATTATCTTTTAATAGAATCTAATAATAAAAACAAAAATATGTCTATCTTTAATGAATCAACTACAATTAAACCAGGTTTATAATTCATATATTATATAAATATAAATATATATATACCGAATATATATATATATATATATATATATATATATATTCGGTATTTTTAGCTCCCGCTAAATTCGGTGTTTTTAAAAATAAACCAATTAATTCATATATATTAATATATTCACTTATTTACTTTTTTGTTTTAAGTACCTCTTGTACTAGATAAATCAAACGTCCAATATATATATATATATATATATATATACGCAAAAGCCTACGTGTAATTGAAAAGGTGTAGTGGATAAGGTGAGGGGGAGTTACATACATATATATATGGAACATATTTGGATCGGTTACGTGTACATATATGTTGTGGGAATGTAGATACTGTTTATTTAGGGTTTGACAGGTTAACAGTTGAACGTAGCGAGTTAGCGAGTTGTTATGTGACAGTGAAGAGATACGACTAGCTACACAGGCAATGTGATTATGACGGAGCACCGCAATATTGCATCCATGCATTCTATTATTAGTGTTTTGTAAATTATTATTGTTTTGATGAGTATTAGTGGATTTTAATGACGAGGGGCGTATTACACGGCATGATATAATCTAATGAGAGAAAAGACATAATTGAGGGATGTATTTTTTAAAAATTTGTAGTTTATGTATTAGTTAGCCTGGAAGATAATGTATTATTATAATTTGTAATAATGTATTTGAATTATATATATATATATATATATACATATATTCTAGAACATGTTTATTAAAATATTATATTTAATATATATATATATATATATATATATTATAATGTTAGCTGATTAATAACTAAGTGGCTTACCTTTTACCTATGATCTTGAGTGTATATATTAGTATAGTAAATGAAGTTATTTGAATAGATTTAGAACTATTATGATTTAGTTAACTATCTATAAATTGAAGTGACCTATTTCTAGAGGTTCAATTTAAAGGTAAGAAAAGGATTTTACATCTCCCTTTCTTTAAGGAATCACCACTTAATCTTTTGCTATGTTATATGGTGATTTATTATTTATGTATAATAATATTAGTTAGTATATCACAAAATGTGAGAAATTTGAATAGAAACGTCATTAACCTAGTTCTTAATAATATATATATATATAATATAATAAAGTAAATGAATAATTAACTAAAAAATAACGATGCTAATATAATATGTACAATTATTGTGATAATGTTTTCTTACATCTCACATAGGAACCTAGAAGGTTACTTTTTCATTCTTGATAACCTTCTTAGTGGTTCCATACTTGATGGTGCTTCCGCTACTTCTTTTGTAATTATATCTGTTGTAGGCTCAACTTCGGACTGAGTTTCCATTCTTATGTCACGCGAGTTTCTACGGTATACTTTATCTTTGATTTCTATTTCAAATGATCTTGGTTTAACTTCTTTGAGGCATTTTCCTTTTGTCCAGAATTCTTCCCTTGGTTTCTTTATACGTACTACATCTCCCTCCTTGTATATTGGTGATGGATTTAGCTCTGTATTATAGTAATATGCCTGTTTAATTTTCGTTTTACTCTGTTTCTCTCTTTCTTCGTCTGTTTTATGTCTAGCTTTCAACATTTCATCTGTTAATGGTAGCAAAGTTCTACATCTTCTACCGAATAATCGTTGTGATGGACTTAGTTCTATGCCTTCTGTTGGTGTGTTATTGTAATTTAATATCGCTAGTTGCTCAGATATCTTATTATCCCTACATTTCTTACAAATTCTTTTAATCGTCTTCACCGCATTTTCTGCTTTGCCATTGCTTTGCGGTAAATACGGGCTTGATGTAACTAGATTTATGTCATGATCTTTTGTAAATTTTAAGAATTTTTCCCTGAATTGTGGACCATTGTCACAAACTATATTTTCAGGTAATCCATGTGTAGAAAATATTCCTAAAAGTTCATTGATTACGTCATCCGTTCCTTGGTTGCGTAATCTTCGTACAGTTATGTAATTTGAGTAGTAATCTGAAGTGACTAATAGAGTTCTATTATCAAAATAACATATATCTACTCCTATCGTTGACCATGGTGTTGTCCCTGTATCATGAGACATTAATGGATCTTTAATTATCTTATTTTCTTGATATTTCATGCATATCTCGCAATTCTTTACTTTCTGTTTCATCTGAGTTGTCATCCCCGGCCAGTATACTGATTCTCTCATTCTTCTTAGACATGCACAAATTCCACCATGAGATTGGTGTGCCAGTGACATGAATTCTTCTCTCAGTTTTGTTGGTACTATCAATCTATTGTCCTTATAAAGTAACTCATCTATTACTGTTATATCATCTCGCATTGAAAAGTATTTTCCTAGTTCGGGATTATCTTCTGTCTTTGTACCCCATCCTGTTTGGGTTTGTATTTTTAATTTCTTCAAGATATCATCTTCATTTGTTTCTTTTATGAATCGTTTCATTCTTTCATCTGAGATGGCGAGTCTAGCCATTGTTTCTCTTTCCGTTGTACATATATTTACATGTTCTTCATACGGCATATAGTTTCTACTCAAAGCATCTGCTAGTAATAGTTCTTTTCCTGGTCTATATCTGACTTCTAGATCATATCTTTGTAACTTTAGTCTCATTCTCTGCATTCTGAGTGAAATGTCATTAAGTTCTTTATTAAATATCCTCTCTAGAGGTTTATGATCACTATCTACTTTTATTTTTTCTTTTCCATAGATATAGGTGTGAAATTTCTTGCATGAAAATACTATTGCAAGTAGTTCCTTCTCTATTTGTGCATATCTCGTTTCAGTTTTCGTTAAAGCTCTTGAGATGTATGCGATTGGTTGATCTACTTGCAGTAAAACCCCTCCTAGTCCATCTTTAGATGCATCACACTGTATGGTAGTCACTTTATCTACATCATAATATCTTAATACCGGTGTTTTAGTAATTGCTTCCTTTATTATTTTAAATTCTTCCTCTTCGACTCTCGTCCACTGCCAGGGTTGTCTCTTCTCTGTTAATGTACGCAATGCTACTGTCTTATCACTAAAATTTGGTAAAAATTTAGTTAGATACTGACACATACCGAGTATACGTTTTACTCCAGTAGGATCAGTTGGTGCCTGCATTTTTTGTATTGCTTCGATTTTTCCTTCCCCTACTTTAATACCATCTAATATGTCCAATGAAATTAATTTCTTTTTTTCTCAACTGAACTTTTTCTGCATTAAGATGTAGTGATTTATCTCTGCATCGTTGTAGAAATGTTATCAAATTCTTGTCATGATTTTCCAATCCTTCTTCTTCTGTTTTCCCATATCCTATGATAAGGAAATCATCCGCTACAACTTCTACTCCATCTAACCCTTCTGATATCTCATGCATTTTCCGTTGAAAACTTCAGGTGCTGATGAAATTCCAAATGGAAGCCTATTCCATCGATATCTTCCGAATGGAGTATTGAATGTAGTTAACATTGATGATTTTGTATCCAATTCTACATGCCAAAATCCATTTTTTACGTCAAAAATTGAAAAAACTTTTGCGTTACTCAGCCTGGTTGCGATCTCTTCTATGACTGGTAGTGGATAATGTTCCCTGCATATTTCTTTGTTTAGATCTTTCGGATCTAGACAAATTCGAATATCTCCGGATTTTTCCACGACCATCGAAGAGATCCATTCCGATGGTTCGTTTACTTTTTGTATAATTTTGTTTTTTTCTAATTCTTTCAACTTTTGTCTTACTCTCTCTCTTAATGGCACCGAAACTGTTCGCTGCGCATGTTTAACTGGTACTGCTTTGTCATTGATCTTTATTGTATATTTCCCTTCCAATTTTCCTACTTGACCATCAAATACTTCTGGATATTTTGTCATGAGTATTTTCAAGTCAAGTGTGTTTTGAATCTGATTCACTTGCTCGTATTTCTCATCATTATCTAAGATCTTGATGCATCCTAACTCAACACTTGCTGATCTTCCGAGTATGGAATGGAATTGATCTCCATCTGCTATCTTTAATCGTATCAAACATTCTTTGTTTCTTCTTTGTACTCTTATTATGACTTCTCCTTTGATTTTCCATCTTGTACCACCAAATTCTGTTATTTCTGTTGTATCAGACTTTTTAATTTTTCTGTGCTGAAAATCTGTACTTGCTAATTCATATACTGATAATAGAATCACGTTTACTGATGCTCCATTATCTATTTGGAATTTGATTAATGATCCCCACTGCGTTTTAAGGGTAACAGTTTCGCACTTCGGTAGTGTATCCACTGTTCTTACATCATTTACTTTGTATACACTGAACACATTCTGCACTCTTTCGTTTTTTTCACTTGCTTTACACATTGATCTGTAATGGTTCATTCTGTTGCATTTCGCACATGTTTTTCCATATGCTGGACACAATTCTTTCTTAAATTGATGTATTCCTCCACAGTATCGACACTTTATTTCTTTTCTTTTTTCTTGATATTGTTTCGGTTTGCTATTTATGTAATTTATTGTTTCTTTGGTTTTCAAGGTTCTACTTTGCTCCTGAGATATGTCCTCTGCTCTGCATATCTTTATGAGCATTTCACATGTTAGATTACTTCTTGTTATCAAACTTTTCCGTAAATTATTATTTCGCATTCCGTTTATTATTTTATCCCTTATTATCTCATCGACTGTTATATTCGTAAAATCACATCGCTTGCTCATGGTCTTTATATCATTTACGTACCTCTCAAATTATTCATGTTCTTGTTGATATCTTCTGTAGAACATACATCTTTCGAATATTTGGTTTATTTGAGGTTCTACATATTCATTAAATTTTTTAAATATATTTGTTATGTCTTTTTTCTCGTCTTCTTTATCGAATGTGAAATTTTCGTATATTTTCTGTGCTGATTCGCCTAATATAGTAAGTAATATAGACACTTGTGTACTTCCATTCTTTTTTTCTAATTCGGTAGCAGCATAGTAGTGTTCCCATTTTTTCTTCCATATAGGCCATCGAATAGATATGTCAGTTGCTTCCATATCTAATTGTTCTGGAACTGGTAATTGTGCCATTTTATTTAACTTATACAATTAATAAAATATTAACCAATAATAACAACAACAATATTAATAATAATAATAATAGTAATAAATAATAATAATACGTAATAAACAATTATAAAAATAACAATATTTCAATCACATATGTTAAATGAATTTTATAAATATGAAAATGTAGACATATATATATACCTATCTATACTTATAATATAAAAATAAACAAATCAATTTTTATATTTTTTTTTAAATTCATATAACATGCTAAAATGATTATATACTATACTCAATTATTCTATGTATTAAATAAATTATTTATATATATATCATATATCATTAATTAATTTATTTCCATAAAATTTAATCTTTTTAAAAAAAAATTGTAAATAAATTTAATTGAATGCTTTTTTTTTTCCCCAGGTACCTAATATAGTTAAAATGACGTTTCTATTAATTTTTGAGATTATTAATCATTAAATTAACTATATAATATGTAATTTTAATTGCCGCTGTCACCATATAACGTTAGCTGATTAATAACTAAGTGGCTTACCTTTTACCTAGGATCTTGAGTGTATATATTAGTATAGTAAATGAAGTTATTTGAATAGATTTAGAACTATTATGATTTAGTTAACTATCTATAAATTGAAGTGACCTATTTCAGAGGTTCAATTTAAAGGTAAGAAAAGGATTTTACAATATATATATATATATATTAGCTGGCTACGTCCAGGCGTTGCCCGGTATTATACGTGTAGTGTGATCGTTAACAACGTAGATGTAAATAAATAAATAGACTTTCTTTTATATGTTTAGATATATATATATATATATATACATATAATTTGATATTCTTTTAAAATAATATTTTATTGATAAAGAAAATTTAGTATTAAATTCAAATAATAAATCGCTAGTTTATAATTATTTAAATGATAAGCTCCATACATCTAACTCTATATCACCTTTATTATGCTCAATTACAAATAATATAGTAACATCTGACGATGAAAAGTCTGTCTGTCTTTCTCGCCAATTTATCTCTGTATTTATTAATAATAATAGTACTAGTGTTAATTTTCCTTTTATAGCTAGACCTACATCTAATATTAACCAATTCTCTTATATTATTTTCTTAATTATCTTTTATCTCCTAATAATGTTAGAAAATGTCTATGTTTACTGCCTACTAAATATAATAACTCCCCTGACGGGTTACCAAAGGCTATTTAAAAAAAATTATCCTATGAAATTTGTTATCCCTTATCGATTATATACACCCTTATTCTTGAATCTGGAACTTGTCCTAGTAGTTGGAAAAAGTCTTTCATTATACCTATATTTAAAAAAGGTGATCCATCTCTCGCTGTGAATTACAGACCAATTAGTTTACTGCCAATTTTATTAATTTTTTTCGAAAAAATACTCTCTTACCATTTATCCTATTATTTACGAACCAATGGTATCCTAACTGAGCACCAGTATAGGTTTCTATCTGATAAATCCACGGAGTTACAGCTTTTGAACTTTTATGGTTTCATTTTAAAATCAAAAAATGAATATATGACATCGGTTATTACTTATATCGATATGGCTAAAGCTTTTGATAAAGTGTCACACTCAAAAGTGTTATATATATGCTTATAAGCTATATTATTATGGTATTAGGGGGAATGTACATAACTGGTTAGCTTCTTATTTATCTAATCGAACTCAATTTATTAAAGTCAACAAAACGTATTTTAATTATGTACCTATTACTTTGGTGTTCCCCAAGGTTCTGTGATAGGTCCCTTACTATTCCTTATATACATAAACGATCTTCCTGATACAATAAATCCACGTGTATTAACATCGTTATTTGCAGATGATGAGAAGCTAGCTAATAGCTTTAAATTACACGTGACACATGATATGCAAGAAGCTCTAAATATTCTATGCAAATGGATGTTTGACTGGGAACTAGAACTGGCTCCTTCTAAATGCGTTGTTATGAGAATAGGATGCAATGACCACCCCCCCCCCAGTTTACTCATTGAATGGAGTACTATTACCTGTTGTCAAGCAATACAAAGATCTGGGTATCATGTTATGTGATAATCTTAGTTTCAATATACATATTAATTCAATATGCTCAAAAGCATATATACTTATTAATAGAATTTATAGATGCTTTATTACTAATGACTATGTATTTCGTTTACAAGCTTATATAAGCTATGTGCGCCCAATACTAGAATATAATTCATCAATTTGGAATCCTAATACAAATTATATAGGTAACGCTAAAACTCTAGAAAGAGTCCAAAGACTATTTACTAAATGATTATTCTATAGATGTAATATTAGCATGGCTCCTTATTCTAATCGTTTAATTTATTTTAATATTAAATCTCTATATCACCGCAGATTAATTAGCGACATGGTACTCACATACAATATTCTGAATGGACTTGTGGATGTGGAGGCTACATCTATATTTGATACCTATAGCAGCCAATGCAGAGGCCCTATAATCAAACTAAGACCCAGCAAATGTAAATCTACGTATTACCTAAACTATTTTGGAAATAAAGTTCCCTCATTGTGGAATTCGCTTCCCAATAATATGTCATCATGTAAATCTGTTAATTGCTTTCGTGTTATGTTAAACATTCTTATTGGCTAAATTCTTATAAATGTTCACACTTATGATGTTTTATTTATCTTTTTATATATATATATATATATATATATGTGCTTACTTTTATTAATTAATTTTTTTTTTTTTTTTAACACTACATATATTTCATTTTATTGTGATATTTTGCTAGAGTTTTTTACACATGGATTATGTGCAGCCTAATTCTAGAGGACATGATATGTCATACCACTATTTATCAGGGACTATCTCCATCCCTAGGGATTGTATCCATCCCATATGGGATTGTTCACCCCGATACTTCCGCTCTAGTTTTTGTTTCACACATTCAGTTTGTTGTATTTAACACTTTCACTATATTCATATTTATTTTGGAATATGTTTAGTACACGGCCCGTTTAAATCAATTTTGTTATCAATTTTATAATATATTTATTTTAATTTCTTGTTTCGTGTCGGTGTGTTTCGCTTTATTTTAAATGCATTACTATTATTATAATTGTATTCGTGTTTCTAAACAATAAACTATGTATCAATCTATACATATAACATTTAATTAATATAATATCTATTAAAATGATATTTTAATACTATCATTATTAATTTGTATATAGATAAAGATATATTGAATATATATAATTATATATATATTATAATTGGTTAGTATATACACACTTATATATATAAACTTATATATATATATATATATATATATATATATATATATATATATATATATATATAACTGCCTGTGTGGCTCAGTGGCTAAGGCGTCAGACACACAAGCAGTAGGATATGGGTTCGAGCCTCGTCCGGACCATTAATTAATTTTATAAAATAGGTCTTAAAATAATATTTAAAAGTGATCTTATATAATTGTGTATAAATAAATGATCGTTAAAACCATGGATGCCTTAACATGGGAGCGGCTTCTAAGGGACATTAGAGCCATATATGGTTATAAGTGAAAACTTCATCTAAGTTCCTGGATGGGATGAAAGGACTCCACCAAATAAAAATAACAATAACAATATATATAATTTAATATATATCTATATTAGATTATTATAATAGTAAATTATTAGGTACCTAATTATTATTTTGTTATTAAAATATCTATTATACAAATTATATCACTGAATTAAAGTCCGGTGTATACTGTATTCGGTGTGTACACCTACATCTATTTACTAAAAAAGATGACACGAGAATAGGAATTATATATCTTAGGAATACCTACATTACAAATTGATACTTTTATTTTAGGAATATATATTTTTAATATTTTAGTTTTTTAAATGAATATTTATTTATAAATATAAATATATAATATATAAACCTATATGAACATGGAGACCAATGATTTTTCTAAACAAATAGCGTAAATAAAAATAATTATATGGGCTTTTTGATTTCACCTGAGTGACCCGTTTACTTTTGTTTTTTATCGTATTATAATGTCTATACTAAATCAATCATAGTATTATCCTTCTACACTCAATCATTGAAATCAATTTAACTGAGTGTTATAATATTATAAAATTATTATTTATGTATTACTATTATCTATAATGAAACCTATCATATTAATAACAGATTATTTGTCTCGATAAGTATTCTATGATTACCCGGCATTACCTAAATCTGATAATAACATAAAAATACAATTATCAAACTTATCCAGAAAAAAATATACATTAATTCTGATGTGTGACTAATTACATACGCATATATCAACTTACTATTTTGATATAAATGATAAAATAGCACAAATAACTGAATAATATGAACAACAAATAATAATAAATATAATAATATAAAATATTTTAAGGGTAGGATTATGGAATTCACTGTAAGTCATTATAGATATTATCTTTAAGATAGTAATTATATATAGTATTGGTATATTCTATTAAACTAACTATTACCAGTATTACAAACTAAATTAAAAATTGAATTATTGTCTAACACTTATTTGATTTTATTCAGTTACTATTACTTGACCTATATACTGATTTGAATACACTTAAATCATACAAGACACATTAATAGCATTACGTAACTAGAGATCGCATATTATTCTCTTAACTATTTGTTCATCGCTGGTCATCGCACTCCATCAGTAAAAGTTAATGCAATCACTTCGTCACTCATCCAAATGAGGTATATTAGGGTACCACAGGGATAAGTATACCTACATGTACATACATTATATTCTTTATACTTCGGCTCCTATCAGATAGTAGTGTTTGCTAATGAGATAACAACTATGTGAACCCTTATATCAGTGTATGTACTTTGTTAACAATTAGGGTACAGCGAATTCAATGTATAGGGTACAGATCGTTAAAATATCACAACAATTTACCACGTACCCTAAATAGGTACACGACTTTTAAACTCACCAGGGTATAATATATATATATATATATATATTTAGGGTACATATATGTTAAATATTAGATTGCATGACTGTTAAATGCACTAGAGTACACTCTATATATGTATTAGGGTACAGCTATATTAAATATTAGGGTACGTGATTATTATATTTACATATCATGCAATTCAATTATGGTACATATCATACAATTGTATTAGGGTACACGTTATCATATAATTAGGGTACAACCAGCTAACATTCATTTGGGTACTGATCGTATTTATTCAAATTGTACCCTAATTAGGGTACGGCTATGGGGACACTACTTACACCCTAAAAAAGGTACCCGCTGTACCCTAATTGTTAACAGTGTATTATTTAAAAGTTGATGTAAAGAAAACATTGGTGTTCACGGCATATTCTACCTGTAATCATAGATCTCTAATCAAGATAACTAAATACAGATGAGTTGATCAAGTAACGATTAATTTTTCGGCAATAGAGTGAGCTTGGAATTGTCTAACTACTACGTAGAATTCATTTCATACCCTTGATTCGGATACATCCCATTGATACTATTTATATTAGAGCCAAGTTGTATGCTAAAAATACATAAATGCCACGTCGTTCCTTTAAAATTGAATTGGTTTTCTAGTTTTGTTTTAGGTTTGTTATTATAAAGTAAATTTGTGTTTCTATATCTGGGTATATACTCTAACCTGTTGTATAATCTATTCAATAAACTATTATCTATCTATCTATCGAATGTATGATGATATACAAACTATATTATCCTATATTATAATCTATATATATATATATATATATATATATATATTAATATTAATATAAGTTTTACTAAATAATATATAACAGATACATATATGATGTATTACTAATATATATTAAAATAATAATATAATATATATATAACTTACTTATTGTATATTTTAATATATTAATATAATAATAAAATACTGAATATTTAATGTAATATTTATGTTATATCAACATTATAATACATTGTATAAAATTAATAATTCTATTTCAGGAGTAATATCTCTAATAATTTGTATTATATGTTTTGTCAAATATAGGTTTTTCTATAATATATATATATATACAAACAAACACACACATATATATCAAAGTATATTATTTAGTAACACAAATTATAAATATTGATAAATAAAAAATAAAAAAAAATTCATTGAAAATATGTGTATGGTTTACTATGGTTCTTTAGTTACATTTAATTATTGTTCTCGTAGAATTAATTACGTAACAACATTCATCGTTGTAGTGAATCATCATATGAGTGTAGTGAATGTAGAGAATGTAGTGAATCAGTTAAGGGGCTATAGCCGTATACGCGACACTCATTTTATCAGAATCAAAAGTACTTTTTTATTTTTGTAATAAGGTCCAATTATAATATTTTAAATAAGAGGCTTAATAAATCATTTTTATGTATAAAATTAATTATTTAATAAAAATAGATGTATATAATAATAAAAGGTAATCGTTTATCTGTAAAGTGATATATGGGAGGGTGGGGTTGTATGACCATGTTTTTGTATAAAGTGCTATCATGGTGGTAATAATAAATTGTTCTTAATTATTTAAATTTTATTGCATAATATATGATATTAGTTAACTAATATATCACTTTTAGATATAAGGAATACTTATAAGATTTCATAATTACAATTAATAAAAAAAAATTAAAAAGTTCATTCAATCTCAAATGCGGGGTTTAATGAACATACCCTGTTTTACTTCTTTAATTGCTCTTGTCATGATAGTTTATCACTTATTCTATCAGTTTGTTGAGTAAAGTTTCTCATTTTTGATTCCTAGAAATAATATTTAAATAATTATTAAGAATTAGTAATTGACCCTCATTAAAATTAATTTAATTAATTATATTGAAATATAAATAATTATATTTTTCTATTTAATCATTACTTATTTATATTCGTATCATCGAATATATATTATAATATTATTATAATATTAATATTATAATATTATAATATTATATTATAAATATTAACATATGATATTTGTTTGATTGAACAATGTTCCTATAACCCCATTTTTAGTGGTTCACTCAACCCCATATCAACTTTTATTATTAATTGATAAAATTTAAATATTTTATTTAAAATTTTAAATATATTTTTATATTAATATTAAGTTAATTATATATTAAAATCATATATATAATATGCAAATAATCAAATAATTATTATAGAAATTATAACATATATTACCTTGTCTGGAATTTTTACTTTTGAGCGTACTTTAGTTAAAATGTGATTAAAATGTTACTGTTTTTATTTTGTTATTAAAAATGATACTTCCGCAACTGTATTAATTATAGATGACAATACTAGTTCAGTTAAATCAAATTTCTGATGTAACAAACAA